>JACXGI010006637.1:0-28617 GCA_016801175.1 Esox masquinongy
AGCATGGCTACTACAGCATCCTGCAGCGACATGCCATCCCATCCGGTTTGCGTTTAGTTGGACCATCATTTATTTTTCAACAGGACAATGACCCCAAACACACCTCCAGGCTGTGTAAGGGCTATTTGACCAAGAAGGAGAGTGATGGAGTGCTGCGCCAGATGACCTGGCCTCCACAGTCACCGGACCTGAACCCAATAGAGATGGTTTGGGGTGAGCTGGACCGCAGAGTGAAGGCAAAAGGGCCAACAAGTGCTAAGCATCTCTGGGAACTCCTTCAAGACTGTTGGAAAACCATTTCAGGTGACTACCTCTTGAAGTTTATCAAGAGAATGTCAAGAGTGTGCAAAGCAGTAATCAGAGCAAAGGGTGGCTACTTTGAAGAAACTAGAATGTAAGACATGTTTTCAGTTATTTCACACTTTTTTGTTAAGTACATAATTCCACGTGTTCATTCATAGTTTTGATGCCTTCAGTGAGAATCTACAATGTAAATAGTCATGAAAATAAAGGAAACGCATTGAATGAGAAGGTGTGTCCAAACTTTTGGCCTGTACTGTATGTTTACATTTATTTTGCAACGCACGCAGTACAGCCGGTGAAGTCTTCATAGGCACTACTTAGTAGGGCTGCAGCTATTGATTATTTTAGTAATCTAGCATTCTACCAATTATTCCATTGATTAATCGAGTAATCGGATAAGAAGTACTTTAGCCTTCTTAAAGAGCAATAGTAACTATACAAAAGAGAAAAGGCAGGTCTCTTAAAATGAACAACTAATTGGTTTTCTTTTTAGAAAAATCAACATTTCTTTTGCTCAAATTGGCTATAATATTATCTATCAAAACTAAACCCATTTAGTACATTTACATGCCATATTACATTCTATTATAATTTCAAATTACCCTAACCTAAACACAACCTAAAACTAAGGCTTGAATATAAATAAAAGTAAATAATAATAATACATAAACATTTCTTTAAGTTGGTGCAACTTAACTTTCAGAAATAGTTTCAACCTACAGCTGAGGCATAATGTAAGCCTTTTCTGTCTTCTTGGAAGGCTATGTGCCATTTGTAGGAGGCAAAAAAGAGTTCTTGTAGGATTGTATCTCCTGGCTGAGGTAGATATGTTGTGTGTGTGTGTGTGTGCAGGCCAGCTGACAGTCTTGCCTGGGACGAGATAATCTTAGATGGGCCCTTTAATGTCAACCAAATGTCAGTTCTGGGCCCCCCCCACCCTGGGCCCAGGACAACAGACCCGTTTGTCCCCCCCTATCGGCGGGCCTGTGTGTGTGTGTGTGTGTGTGTGTGTGTGTGTGTGTGTGTGCCTGCATGCATGCAAGCATGTGTGCGTAAGCCTTTAAAGGAGCATTTGGTGGTTGCAATGAATATTCTCCTTGTTGGACAGGGGATGTTCTCCGATATACAGCTCCGGAACAAATTAAGAGACCACCTTTTTCTTTCCTTTCCAAAAAAGTCAAAAAGGAAGGTTTTGAGTGAAGAACAGAAGGATTCAAATTAAGAGACCACTGCAAATTGAACGCTTCTGTTCCTCAAATTAAGAGCTCCATCTGCACAGTTTGGATTAACTGCTGCTCCTCATCCTCTTCATCACTGGTGCTGGAGTCTGATGATGATCCCAATATATTGTTGAGGAACAATGTTGCACCCTTAACGTGCGTTACTGGGTTGTCTTGCGCTGTGCTGGAGGCTCCATTTTCACTTTCGTTGGGCTCCCTCGCTTCCTTTTTGGCAGCAAGTGCCATGGCTTACTGTGCTTTGGACCTTGAATGCTTTGTCAGCAGGCAAGAAGTTAAGTTTTCTAAACCTGGGATCCAAAGCAGCAGCAACCAGGACTGTGTTTGGAGATTCAGGTTGAAACACAGATAGTCCTTGCCATCTTGTTGTGATCTGTTCTGCCACATGAGCCTGGTATGACCGTACTGGTGCAATCTCAAAAACGGAACTCTGTATGGACCTCTTAAGGCTTTGCTCTAGCTGTGGAAGTGCAGAGAGGGTAACATATTGTTGCCCACTCAGAAACACTGTAGCTACTTCAAATGGCTCAAGGGACCAGCTCAACTCCTCAATCAGTTTCCACTGTTCAGGCTAAAGATCAAGGTAGTGATATTTTCCTCTCGGAGTCACTGCTGGGACCGAGAGTGCAGCAGTCACTGGCCATCTTTGTTCCAGAAGCCTGGATAACGTGACAAGTGCTGTTCCAGCGAGTACTTATGTATTGAACCAGCATGTGTTGAGGTGTGCCCATTTGTTGCTGCTTATTAATGCATGCCAGGTCACTCCTTTTAAAATGTTCAACAAGGCAACAAGGTAGCAGCCACACACTTGGAGATAGCTTGGTGGAGATCTCAGACAACATCAGGAAGAAGGTAGTGCGAGCACATCGGTCTGGGAGCGGCTATACAGCCCTCTCAAAAAGACTTGAGCTCCATCAGTCCAGTGTGAGGCAATTCATTTAGAAATGGAAAAGATTTAACATGACAGCAAATTTGCCAAGAATGGACACACTTCCAAAATATTCACAAGAGCCACAAGAAAAATTTTAAATCAGGTAAATGCCAACCCAAACATAATATCTGAAGATCTCCCTCGTTGCATCTCAGTTTGCTGTGCATGCTTCAACAATATGAAGAACAATGAATCAAAAAGGCATTACTGGCAGGGTTGCTAAGAAGAAGCTTCTACTGTCAAAAAACCAAACTGACCACCTTTTTGGTCACAACCAGAACCGGTATGTTTGGCAAAAAGGCATCACTATCGACCATCAAAAGAACCTTATCACAACAATCAATTTTCTTCTGGACCTGGTCGACCGCATATCATAATTCTAAGGTATACCAGCAGATTCTTGAACAGAACATCAGCCCATCAATCAAGTCTCAGATGTTTACTCCAAAATGTTTCTGCTAATGGAGGTGCCACACGCTATTGAATGAAGAGGTTCACATATTTACACACATGAAATCTGATTGGTTTATTGTTAAATAAACCACTTTTGTAAAATAAACTATGAAACTGTCATATGTTTTTGTTTGTGTCCTTTATTTGGAATGTCTTTATTATGAATTGGGGTTTAGATAAGGATTTTGAGTTTATTCTAATATTGTATACAAAAATAGTGACCATCCCTGTAGGGTTCAAATACTTTCAAACAGCACTGTATAAACCCCTAATCAGCTTTCAATTTGACTTAAACAGTTAGCAACTAGTAAATGTGATTTGAGCAAACCTGTGTTGTGAGCCTCTAGCTGGGACAGCGAGTTAACAGCTACTTTGCATAGCGAACAGTAAAGGAGTTTCTTGGCCTTCTCCTCCTCTGATTCATGCGAGGGTTCACAGGAGGCAGGGGCAGCAGGCGCCGGGGTTGGTTTATTGCTGTTTTTCATGGTGAGGGTGGGTCTTGGCATCTCTGGGGCTGGACTGGCAGGCATGGGCTCACACAGAGGCTTTGACAGGCTAGGTGAGGGCACTAACGCAAGGCCAGCTGCTGGGAATAATGGTTTTGAAGATGCCAGTGTGCAGAGACCATTTGGAAATGATCTTTTTTCTGAAAATCAAACAGATAGTTTAAAAACCTCATAACTCACTTGACCCAATGAAGGACTATACAAAGTTAGTAAGCTACAGTTCTTAGCTTTTGTGTGTGTGTATTATTAGATATGAAACAAGATATAGATCCCACACTCACACAGATACACCAGTCGTATTCTGGAGGGATAAATTGCTGGACTGAGCCATTAGGCTGAATTGGGACAATCTGTATTCAATTGATTGAATGATTCAGAGCTTTTGCCTCTCAAATTAGATAGATGCACGCCAGTATTATCAAAAGAGGGAATACTTTCCTGAACGAGTCGATTTAGAATCTAAACAAACTGTATCTGACTTCCCACTGTGCAGGACTGGCGAATATGAGGACAATCTCAGAGGTCTACGGAGACTGGCTTCATGGCTTGATTTTTGCTCTGACATGCACTGTGAAGTGTGGGACCTTATGCAGACAGGTTTGTGCCTTTCTAAACCATGTCCAATCAATTGAAATTGCCACAGGTGGACTCCAGTCTGAATACTTACGTACATGAGAGGTCAGTTTTTCATTTTCAAGAAATTTGCAGACATTTTTAAAAAACAATATGTGGAAAAAGTGAATACTTTCCAAAGGCATGTAGATATCAATAGTGCAGGACTACAGACCAGAAAGGACCATGGTCAAAAGTAGCGCACGATAAAGGTAACAGAGTGTCAGGGATATAACCTAAAACAAAAGGTGCTAGTAACCTGGTTGTCCAGAGCCGCAGGCAGTGATAGCAATACTGGAGGAAGAGGAGATGGAGGCAGAAGAGGTGGTGGTGGCAGAGGGCATGATATGTGTTCCTCCGTCCTGGCTGGCTACGCTGTTGTTTTTCAGGGATTTATATTTTGGGGTGTCCTGCGCTTTGAGCTTCTTGGCGTGTTTGCTGCCTTTGTAGTGTGCGTCGGCTTGGCTCTACAAAGGAGAACAAATTAAGTGTCCAGTCAGTCTCGTTTTTCACACAGAAAATACATCAAAACACACATGCACTGAAGATGTGAGACCACATGTCTGCAGTGCACTGAGGATACACATAATCACACACACACAAATATGAATTGACTCAGCCTCAGGCGGGGAATAGGCTTTGTCCACTTTTACAGAACTATACATTATCTGACAGTAATACAAATGAAAATACGGGCGAGCCCAGAAGTAAGGATAAGTGAGAGATCAAAAATCACTCTCTAAACCAAAACATGTTTAAAAGAACACAAATCACCACTTTCAGTAGCAGGCAGTCACATTCTTAAGAGACATTAACCGGAATCTCCTGAAGAGATGTTGTGTTTTCAAGTGTAAATAAGCATTCTATTGGGTAAGCATACCTATTAAGCCCACATACTGTACCCTTCAGGCCCACTAGAATCTTTGGATAGAAATCAAAAAGAGAAAAAAATATATTTCTGTGATATTTAATGTCTACCAATTTGCATACATGTAACTTTTATACATTTTTATCAGATATACCATGATTAAGTTATGGATGTCCAAAAACTTCTACTTTCTGCCGGTCAGTTTAGAAGTTGCAGAAAAACTTTGAAAACCCCCAGATAATCACATTGATATTCTGATATTTTCTGTAAGTACTCATATTTAAAGTTTAAGTAAGAGATTTGTGCTAGGGGTGATTGACCGTTGAAACAACGATTATAAAAAAACATACACAATTGAAACAAGTGTGCCATTGTCTGCTTTTTAGAGTTAACCTTAGTTAACCTTTATGGCATGAGTAGCGTATTTGAAGGTTGACTTCTGTATTACTGAACATTAGCACCACTAATCTGGTGGGCTACTTGTGTCCAGCAGCACCTGACAGCTAATATTCACTATACTGGTGGGCCATGCCTTTAGTTTTCCAGAAATTATTATCCTTTGATTGGTTGCAATAATATTTATAACGTTATAAGTATAGTGTTATCTGATACAGTATATTAATTTAATTGAATAATTTTAGTTATTATAAATAAAAGAAAATGTATATATATTTTAACACTAAATATGTAGATGGGCTTATTTGGAACACACGTGGCCTTAATTTGGTACCCATTAGGCCTACTCTTAGGAGTCTCTTATTAGGAGACTCTTCACATATAACATCAATTTACCTGACATTATAAAATGGTACATTCCTATAAGTTCAAATGAGAGTAATTATTTATTTTATCTCCACTTTGTTTGGAAAATGTTGAGCAGAATATAATAGAAATGTCTAAACTTAGATTTTTGGTGGGTTTAATAGATACGCTTACCCTACTAGCTTGAGACAAACTTGTCGAAGCAGTTTCTCCTTGTTTCATTGTTTTTCTTCTGGTAGGTGGCAATGAATGTGAGCCCTGTTGGTGAGAAAAATAACTGGCCCAATTTTGTGCTTAGACTGGATTAAGGATTTTTACGGCTCTCTCTGCTTCGTAGCACCAAAAGCTTCCTTTATTTTTTTTTTCCAGATCAAAGTGAGGCCCTTCCATTGAAAGAGGAGACCCTTTTTACATGAAGGAGACATTTCTTTTGAGACATATTGGAATGGGATTTCAGTTGAATAAGGGAACAAAGCTAGCAGATAGTAAAAGGATTTTAATAAGAACTGTCAGAATATTATATAAAAAGGGGACATGAATACATTAATACTGAAAGCTCTAATGCCGTAGGTCTATTGTGCAAAAAAAAGTTTGAAACACATCAAACGGACCAATATTCCAGGCCAAGATGGCTGGTTTTAAAGAGGATTAACATGTTAATTGTCAGGCATTTTAGGTACTCTAATGTAAGAAAGAACATCAGCTAAATTACTAAAACGTAAATATGAGGGGAGAGAGCCTACCAGGGGTTACTGGAGCTTAAAAAAAAGTACTTGTAAAGCAACAATATTATGGACATTGTATTGATACCTGTAGGCTTGTGTGTACTGTAGCTGTTGTGTAATTTCCATGCATGTTTTTATTATTATACCCTTTTTTTACCCCATTCTTCTCCCCTCCTAATTTCATCAAGTCCAGTTTACAATTAGTTCCTCCACGATAGGGGCCTCATTTATCCGGCATGCATAGAAACTATGCTGCATTTGTACTTACGAATACAACTGGCAATACTCATATTCATAGAAAAAGTGGAATTCATGAAACGATCTGATGACTGTTTTACGCACACCGGCAGGAGGTCACCATTGATAATTATCACTTGTTCTTAGCCTTAGTGCTTGTGCATGACCTTGGCTATTTGCATTTCAACATGCCCCTACATGGTAAAATTATCCCAGACTGTGGTGAAAATACAGTGTCTGTGGTGAAAATACAATGCCTTACATGAAATACAATGATGCAACACAAAAATGTAAAAAAATTATCTTTCTGAGATTGATACAGGTATAGGTGCCATGTCACATGCTGATAATTATTTATTATTTATTTTGCTCTCTCCTTTGTTGGTTGCTTCACCAGTAAATTAAAATGTTTTTCAAATGAGTTCATTCTGTTGTTTTCAGAACCAGTAAGATTAAATTACCTGAAAACTGTTATGGAAGGTGGGTATGCTAATAAGTTGATTTATCATTTGTTGATCAGAAATTTATAAAAGGAACTGCCATGCATGGTTTACAGAATATGTCTGCAAGCTTTTATGTCGATCCAAGTGCCGTCTATCCCTCTGATTGTTTTTAGGAACTCATACATGTAAAGTAAACAAATAAAATCCACTTGACGATAAAAACCCAGAAAATGTATATTTTCATACACTTTCCATACACTTTTGCTTAATTGGTTGTTCCAGTGCAATCTCACAACCTTTCAGTTACGTCCTGCAGCCTGGACACCTGTTTGTCGTTACAGCCCTCATCTGTGTTCCTTTGCACTGTCCATATTTCATTTCCTCATTCCCCATGTACCCTGTCAGTCATTATTTGGATTTTGTTCCATTGTAATGTTCTATTTTTGTTTTGTAGTTTCTGTTGTCACATCTTAGTTCTTTTATTAAAAGTCTCTGTTCTCTCTGTTCTCCCTGCGCCTGTGTCCTGCCTCCTGTCTGCAACGTTTGCAGTTTCAGTTAACTTTTGGTCATCAAGAATGGCTTATTATTGTATTAATGTTTATTTGTATATTATGTTACATGGTGTTTTTATAAGAAAATAAACACTTAGCCCAAATAAATAGCTGTAAACAATTTTCTGAAATGGCCTGAGATTCTTCCACAGAACTGTAAATATTAGCAATGTTGGCATATAAGAACAACAAAAGCTTGGCACGCAGATCTCAAGTGTTTGTCCTTGTCACTGTCAAATTCGATGCTTGAACAACACAAGATAAAAATATTTTACATACTTACTTTATTAATTCAGAATATTTGTTATATTTGGTTTAGTTCCCTTCCAGTTTGTCACTTCTTTACAACTCACTATTGAATATATAACCCGGTTCAAACATTACTTCTCTGAACTTCTGAGAGTTCTTGAGAGTTCCTCAAGTTTCAAATCTCAGGCAGACCTTATTCTTTATAATTATCAGTAATGTTGTACTTGCTGCTGGTGACTCCCTTATCCACCTTTATGCAGACAACTATCTTGTATACACCTATGCTGACCACCCTTCAACATAGCTTCAATAACAGACAACATGGCATCCTTGATCTCCAACCATTCAATTTCAGTAAAACAAAATGCATGCTCTTTAACCAGAAATTACTTTTACCAGCCTGCTCCACAAACATGTATGCCTTAAATGGTTGATTTAGAGTATGTCAATACCTACAAATATCTTGGTATTTGATTACACCGTTCACTCTCTTTCCAGACCAACAATTCAATTTTCAATTCAATGGGCTTTATTGGCATGAATGTTGCAATTTTCAATAGTGTTGCCAAAGCACTTTACAATTTAATAAGAAAATGATTCATACAACTATCATTACAATCATGTTTAAAATAAATAAATACAATTAAGAATGTAGTTGTGTGTGTGTGATTGTGTATCTAAGTGTATGCTGTATCAGTATGAATATTTGTATGTGTGTGTTTTGTGTGTGTTGGGTTACTCTTCCTTAGGGTTTGGCAAATGTGCACAAATCTGGCTGAAATATTTGCTCTAGGTCCCTCTCCAATAATTATTTTTAATTTAGTTTTATCGTCCAATTATTTAAAATTTACAGAATTTTTCAGAATATTTCTCACTTATGGAGGTGTATTTGTCACATTTCAAGAGAAAGTGCATCTCCGTCTCTACCTCACCTGTCCTACAGCGATCACATACTCTGGATTATTTTGGTAACAGGAATTTTTTATGTCTCCCTTTTTCAATTGCTAGGGTGTGGTCACTGAGTCTGTACTTTGTAAGGAGCTGTCTCTGCTTCACATCTTTGACACTAAAAAGATATTCAGCCAATTCATAATCTCTGTTTAGGACCCGAGAGCAACTTAGTTTGTTTTGTGTTTTTGTTTCTTTGTTCCAATGTTCTAAATAGGAGTTTTTGGTTTGATTGATGATTTGGTTTATCTCAATTGATTTTTGGGAAGCAGTGCTGGTCTGAGAAGGATGTGTGTTAGGTGTTTTTTCATTTGTAAGTCTCTGACATAGGGGGCTCTTTTCAGGGTTCTTGGGTTCTAAGAGCATTGAATTGAAGGGAGTTTTCGGGACTTGATTTAAGATTAATTAAAAAATGTAGTGCTCTTTTTTGAGCATCTATAATTAATGGGAATCAGACTAATTCTGCCCTACATGCATTTGTAGAGCGTGTTTTTCTTTGGTTATTAAGAATAATTCTACAGAATTCTTCATGTAGAGTCTCAAATGGATTTTTGTCCCATTTTGTATAGCTTTGGTGACTGAATGGACCCCATACTTCACTTCCATACAGCGCAATCGGCTTGATGACACTATCAAATATTTTGCACCAAATTTTAATTGAAATTTTTTCTTTTAACCAACATTATTCTAAATCAAATCAAGAATTGGTTTCTTGTTTCACAACAAACCATCCTTCATGCTGCAAATCTTACTCCTGTAAAAATGTCAATCCTGCCAGTCCTGAACTTTGGAAATGTAATTACAGGCTGGTACCAACATATCTGCTAGTTCCTCATAGGCAAATCTCGCTTTACCTCAGTTCGCTTCTCAGTATCACGCTAACCAATAGAATATTTTTGTGCGTTTTTGTAACAGCTTGCTGTGCGAAAAGGCAAAGTTTGAGATACCTCACAGGTCATTCCTAAAGTTGACATCGCCTTTGGCAGTCATTCTTATCTGTTTTCAGCTGCCAAAGGCTATAACAAAATTGTTAAAACTTTGATATGCTGATTTGTGATCACTGCACCTACAGGAGTAATACGTCAATGTGTACTTGGTTATTTTATGTGAGACCAGTGTTTGAATCTTTTTTGTGGATTCACCCAGAGGTACCTTGACGGGCAGTGCAATTGACCAGCACCACCTGGGTTTGTAGGGTTAGTAGCTGAATTGTATTTTCTTTCCTTGTCATTGTGGTGGATAAGGGTACATGTGAGCCCATTTCAGGTGGAAGGCTGTGTTCCTTCTGGCACATAAGGATTCAGATATAGACTTCCTGGTTGTGTGAGCACTATTATAACAACCAGAAAGGCATCCAATGTGTTTTGGAAAATATGTAACTAAAATCTGTTATTCCGAGGATGCTGGGTGTTACTGCGATTTTAACTGAAAATCATAAAATTGAGAAGAAACAGGAATAAAGTTAAAAAAAATCCAGTTCAGTCTAATGGTTCCCCTCAGAAAATACAATCTTAGCAAACGTGCACTCACTGGGGAAAATTGTCTTCACTACACTATGAAAACAAAAGTCCCTGTAGCATCCTTTAAGGGTTCTTCAAACTGTGGGGGACATTTTATGATGAACTCTTTAGAATGTGAAGAACCCCTCAAGAATTTTCAAGAACCTTAATTTTACAGTTTGGTTTGATTTGGGAAATATTTCTGGATTTTTATTTCATGTTCATTGAGGGCAACATGCATGGATGTTTTTTTAACACACACACGCACAATACCTCTGTTCAAGCTTATCTGGAATAGAACGTTTCAGTGTAGCTCAGTTGGTAAAGCATGGCACATGCAATGCCTGGTTTTGCATTGGAAGGGCCAGTACCAAAATGTATGCACTTAAGTCGCTCTGTTTAATAGTGTCTGCTAAATATATGTCATGTGTTTTGCTAGTGCAGCTATTCTATTGGTTCCATTGTGTCAGCCAGGATCTATCAACCCAACTAATGATTTCCGGTAATATTTGTATCAGGTTTGAGCTTGCGCACACACACACACACACACACACACACACACACACAGTACATACTGTACACACACAAAGTACACAGATCTGTGCAAATACAGTACAACTAACCAGAGTTAATGTACATTATCACAGGACTTTGCCGGATTGGCTATTGGTAACACAGCCTGACAGGAATATAATTATAAGGTTCGATAAGGGAGCTTGTATGCAGAGGGGTCTGTAGTATCAGGTACATTAAATACTGTAGGAGCTGGGAAATCTTATAGCTGTTCTGGTACAGGAGGCCCTGGAAATAGAGCAGTCAAGGGGAAATGGTAAAGCTGAAAACCCAAGCAGAAAATTAAGAACGTCACTAAAGGAACACAAACAAAAGAGGGAAGTAGCAGCCTGAGCCACAGCAGTAGAATGAGCCAATTTTAAGCCCCTATCTGGATGATGTAAAGGACTTCGCTGATTTTATTTAACTGGATTTTATGTGAAAACAACATAAAGTGGGGTCAGATGAGTGCTAGGGCAGAAATACCTTTCCCATGTATATCTCTCTCAACGAGGACCTTGATGACACCAGCTGGATCAACTTAGAGGGAGAAAATGACTGGGAAAGTACACAAGACTGTAAGGGATGCAAGTAGGCTGTTTACACTGTAATACTGAGTGTTGAAATACTATTCTTATAGTACCTTCTTTAGTTTTTGTCCTCCAGTGACATTAAACTAGGTCACTCTCCTTTGGCTTTGGTGCTTTGGGGTGAATTCCCCTCGCGGCTCAGTTTGTGGGGTATAAATTAGGTATCTTTCTTGGTACTGTCAAATTAATATCATTTTTGTATGAGTATAATAATAACTGTGTCCTAGTCTGACCAAACACAAGCTTTTCTACTTCGAAGGGACATACGGTTCTCTCTATGATTAATGGAACACTTGATAAAGATTAGCAGAAATCCTATGAAAAAAGATTAATAATTATTAAAAATATTGTCCTCAACATATGAGAGAAATCTAACCTTTAATTGAGATTAAACAATAACAAAAAAGAAACATATTAATAATTGTTTTTCCTTAACACATGTAACAGTTATTGGCTCCCTGAGAAATTGTCATGGACAAAATCTAAGAGTATCTACCGACTTGTATATATTTTATGCTATATATTTTTCAAGTTCATCTGAAAATAACCATCTCCACTATTAGGGCAACTAGAGCTCTGATACTACCTTCCAATGGTAAATGGTTTAACACTAAACTAATTTAACACTGGTGTTAGTGTGTATATGCATCCACTCTGAACAGTGTTAATTTAGAAAATACACTCTACTGTGTATTTTGTTTCAACACAGTGAGTAGGATGGTTCAAGAGGTAAACAATTCTCCATGGATCACAGTTGAAGAAGTTGAATGAATCTTGGGGTCACCAAGTCTCCAAAACTACAATTATATGCCACCTCAATGCCAAACAGCTATTTTGCTAGAAAATGGGCAAGGTGCACAGTACTGATCTCCGCCATAAAGGATACACAGAACCAAAAAGGATTCAGGTGTGGTGGGTGGATTTGACCCACATGCTAGTATGACCTTCAGTATATCAGACTGAGTAACCTGACATTTAAATAGACAGGTATAAATCTGACAATGTGATAGGAGCGATCTGATATCAGCTGATGCGTCACTGACCAATTACCACTCGGGTTTCCTGGCAGAACTGGCTACGCTAACTGAAAATTAAACACGGACACATGCCCTGGGTTAGCGCTGAGTTAATACATCATTTTACAGAAAGGGATAATGCTTGGGATGAGTACTGTAGAACTAACATTTAGATTTTTGCAATTACCATTTCAGTCCCCGGACTCTACTACCATTGAAAACTATGGTTTGAGAAGGCAGTTCATAAGCACTGACCAGGTATCTGCATGTAATAATAATAAATAAAAAATAAATAAATATAATATGTTCTTCTAATAAGTACTTCTAATAAAGTACTTCTAATCATTAGTAGTATTACAGCTGTAGACAGCTGTATGAATTATATACCTACTCTATGTAGCAGTATAGTACAAGCTTGTAAATCAGTTTTTAACTTGTTTGGGTTTTTATATTTTTGTTTTGTTTTTTGTATCATTATTTGATTGTTATTATAAAATGCATTATAATTAAACTGAGTGAAGGGAAGGAGTAGCACGTTGAAAGCAAGTGCAGGTGGTAGTTTTAATAAGGTAAGAATAACACAGAAGTACAACAAACTATGTTAGGACATACGACAAACCAAATGTAACAACGAAGCAAATCTAACAACAACACAAGGTAGAAACAAAACAGAAGTCCAAGGGGGAACAGTTGTACGAATGGTAAGTGGTTATTGGGAGGTGATGGAGTCCAGATGTGATGGGGTAGTATCAAAAAGGCATTTGGATCTATGATTGCATCTCAAAAAATTTCATCCTGCAACAATTTCAATACATACATACGTTGGTATTTATATAAAAAAGCCTAACTAATACTTAAAATGAGGCCATAAAATGTCAGGTTGAACAGGTTTTCTGTTCTATGAATTAGATAAATCCAGAAAAAGAAAAGTTGATGTCTTGTGAGTCTTCTTACATTAGGCCTTTTTATACTGTTTATATTGGTGAGATCACGTTTCAAAACTAAAACATTGTTTCTGGGTTTGGATATGCAGACAGCAAGGTTTATACAAACCATCACTGTTGTAAAATGCCAGGTTAGAAGTGAGAGTAATTATGTTAAAAAATTCAAGTCCTGTTTCTCTCCAGTGCTGTGGTTTGTTTGATTGTATGGTAATGAGTTGAGAACAGTGCAACCATCCACAGCAATTTACACAATATCTCACTATTTTTCCCAACTTTCTCCCTCTCTGTCACTCTCTCCTCTTTCACTGCCTTTCTTTGATGAGCCCCTCAGAACCAAACTACTAGCTTTTGCTACACACGGCAAGGAATGTCAGTTCAACAAAACTTAAACACTGCAATATTTAAGGGGTCCAGAACACAGCCTGTCTGCCACAATCTCAAACACCTTGAATCATTACACGTCTGTCTAAGCAAAAGAATGACAGAGAGCGAGAGCACTTGATAGCAAAGACCAACTCATCATTGAGGGGAAGGAATTTAGAAGTAGTAAACAGGAGGCACAACAAGCGGGAGTTTTAAAAAATATATTTTCATGCAAACAAACTGTTGGTAAATGCTTGCCCTCTGGCTCTGATACTATGAATATCTCATACCTGGCCATCTGCCATCCTAAAAGCCAGACATCTTTTGGAAAGATTCAGTTGATGCCCAAAGAGGAGGATCCGACTGCAGTATGAATTTTGCGTCACGTAATTACCATTTTTTCTGTGGAGCCAACTGGACTAAAACTCTTTTGACCTATCACTCATGATGTACTTACAGCGTCAATTTAAGGATGTCAGTTGTCAGTATGAAGTCTCTGACAGCCTGTCAGTGTTATGGTATCTACCCTTTCAACAGTATCTCCACTTGTTTGTATCCCCTTTGAATTTTCATCAATAAAATCTACAAATACCCTTACAAGATGGAAGTTAAGGTTGCTCTTAGCACCTTGCATGGTTAGTGCCAAGTACTCACATGAACGAGCTTTTCACTCTTTTAAGAAATACACACATCAAAAAAGTCAATATACCTTAGAACGAATGACAATACACAGTGTGTCGATATGTCCCAGTCATCACAAAGCTAGGCCTATCCATTAAATCTAGAGGCACCAAGATTGGAAGAGAATGTTGGGATTCCCATATACTCACATCTGAGTTAAAGCGAAGCTGGCAGATGTTGCATGAAATAACTTGCTTTCTCTTTGGAGCAATGGACACTCCAAATGTGTGATTAATTATGGCCTTCTGCACAGGGTCCATCTGGAACACAAGCAGATAACAGATATATAGAGTGAGAAAGGAGGATAAAAACATGGGAAAGAGGGATGCAGAGAGAAGGGACTGTAAGAGAGTTTGTGTGTACGTGTGTGTCTGTGGAGGAGGGGGCTATTTAGAAGAATATGTGCACATAGACGCATGCACTGTACTGTACAAAGACAAAGTCATCCAGAATGCACAGGAAGAGAATGGGAGATTTCAAGTGGGAGTCAAACCAAATCCTTTTGTAATTGTATGTAGAACTAATGTATTTAATCACTAGGGGGATGAAAGCAAACTGGAGGGAGGCAGAGAGGTGGAAAATCTGCATAGTCATTCATACTGTGAGCCAGAGCAGCAGATACAGTTTCAAACATGTTTATCCACAATGCTTATCCTTTAATGAGCTAAACAAATCAACGTTCATGCGTCAAGAGGCTGGGTTGAATGAAAGTCCCAGTCCCTCTGCTGTGCTCTCTAGGATTTTACCCTAAAAGCAAAGAAACCCGATAACAACAAATGAAGAACAAAACAAATGTACATGGTTTCAAGTTTTTGTGTGTGTAATAAAAGCAGAGATCAGGTACGACCACAACACTTCAAAAAAGCTGTGCAAAAGTTGCGTACCAAAGGACTCTCTGTTCCCTAGTTAGGGCTCTGCTTTTGACCCGAGTGCCATAGGATGGCTCTCCATTTAGGATACAGTATCATGGACTAAGTAAAGAGGAAGAGGGTAAGCTTGGAGAACAGACTTAAAAACGTTTTAGTTATTCATGCTGTCCACAAAAAAGCACAAAATGAAAATTTTATATCAAAGTTTGTATGTCTTCTGAATATCTCAGTGTGGAGTGGATTTAGGTCGGCCTTCAGGCAGTGACCAAGCAGCAAGTCGATATGCTGGACAATACCGAAAATCACGGGCAATTTCATTGCCTTTAGTGGCTTGTTAGCATTTGACAATT
Organism: Esox masquinongy; assembly: GCA_016801175.1. NCBI lineage: Eukaryota > Metazoa > Chordata > Actinopteri > Esociformes > Esocidae > Esox > Esox masquinongy. Next base: position 15,691 of record JACXGI010006637.1, read on the forward strand.
TTACTCAGAACTGTAAAAAAAATATCTGATAATCAACCAAACAACAGACCATTGCAGCTGTGAATAAAATAAAAAAAACTATGGCAATTTCTGTGGTGCCAGCTGCAGGGATAGAATACTGTAAAACAACACAAGATGTGAAAGCACATACCTGAGGAGACCATTGAAAAGAGACACATTTACCTAGCTACCAAAGCATTTACCAAAGTTGACTGATCCTAAAACAAGAAACCAGACAAGCCTAGTTCAGCCGGCCCGCAATAGAAAGTGTCGCCCACGTGAAAGGCTGTGTCGTTAACCACTACACCACAGAGCTGTACATTTGCTGGGTGTCAGCATAGCCTCTTGTCTCTATCCTGAACAAATCCTCTTTTGCCACTGGCCGTTTTAACAGTTAATTGGCCATTCGTGAATGACATTGATATAGTTAAACTGACTAACGTTTCTTACTAGGTTTACCTCCATCACAAATAGCGTCTATGTATGGCGTTTGCCACTGGCCGTTTTAACAGCATATTAGCCAGTAATAAGCTTTACCGGTATCTACTAACTTACTGGAATAGTCATAAGAATTGAGAAATTGCTAGCGAGTCTGCCAAAGCTATTTAATTTCATGGCATAAGAATGTATTTTTTTCTTTCATTCGTGAATGACATCGATACAATCAATAAAGGTGACGATAACTATCTTTTTCATCAAGTGAAAAGACAAGAGAATCGTGGAATCTACCAGAAATAATTCATAAATGTCGTTGCTCTCAATAGATTTGAACTTAGGTCTTCCACATGAGAGTCACTGTCTTTAACCACTACGCCACGGCATTACACGTTTCAGCAGTTGCTAGACTCCATTGAGGATTGTGCTAAACTGACTAACATTTCTTATTAAGATTACCTCCACCATAGCGTCTATGAACTGTATGGCTTTTGCCACTGGCCGTTTTAAGAGCTTATTAGCCAGTAATAGGCTTACTAGTATCTATTAACTTCCTAGGAATAATCATAAGAATTGAGCAATTGCTAGCGAGACTGAAGATTAACTTTTCCATGCCAGAAACAGTCGCAATATAACCGTATACAGTTTCAGTTAAGGCTTACTATAACGTAACTACTGTATGTTGTAGCCAGCAAATGTGTTTGTCTATCCTGACCCAAAACACATGCACTGATGCGTACTTCGAAAATCCACCAGAAACAGTCGCAATATAACCGTAAACTGTTTTATTTCAGGCTTAATATAATGTTGTTACTGAAGGTTTTAGCCAGCGAAGTTTTCGTCAATACGGAATAATTCATAATGTGTACTTCGCTTCGCCTGCGAGGAGATACGAACTCGGGACCTATAGTTCGCAGGTCCACTTCTCTAACCACCACACTATTTAACAAGGGGTACTCACTCACTCACTCACTCAGTAAGACATTCGCTCTTCTTCAAAAAATCCTACTTTTACCTAACCTTAATCTCAACCTAACCTAAATAACCTAAGCCTAACCTAGTCATAATGCCTAATCCTAACAGATAATGCATAACCTCAATGCTAATTCTAACCCCAATTGTAACTTTTGCCCTGAACACATTTTAAAGCCACCTTTTTCTAAATTTAACCCCATTTTTATAAGGGGTTAGCCCAATTTCCCAAATTCTGTCAGCAAAATTCAGGGCAGCGATGTGATTCACAGCTGTAGCAATGGGATCGCAGTTGTCCATTATTGAAAATCCCAGGATCACAATGATTTACTGACCAAGCAGTCATGTTATGACAAAAAATGTTTACATGATAGACCAATCAGAACTCAGTATGTCAGGATGTCCAGCTCCTTCATTATCTCAGCCAATGGAAGGAAAAGTCCTGTATTTTCCGCAGGTTAAACAAGGGTTGAGTTTTAAATTTTATTCGCATTTACACTTTGCATACTAGTTTGTTATTAAGTCACATTAAAGTTCACATCTTCAAGAAAGCATTTCTGCAAAAAAGACAAAATGTCCCAGAACATGTTATCTTCTTACAAATGGCTCTCCTGAAAAGTAGTGACATGCGTCATAAGCCCAGTTTCCCTAAGTTTCACATATTCTCAGCCCTCATATCGTTCCTAAGACACATCGTGGACATGCTCTCAGTCCGGAACAAATTCTTTGTGTTGTAGTTTTCTGTATAACATCGGTAACGCTGAGCATATTTCCAAGGCAACCATCTGTCGGGCTGTCAGAGATGTGACTCGTGCACTGAAACGTTTACTGGACACTTTTGTAATGTTCCTAAGTCACAGACCCACAAGACTCATCAAAGAATTCCACAGAATTGCAGGTATCAGTCTAAGCAGTAATCAGTTTATTTAGTATGAAGCTTTGAGACTTGAAGAACTAATCAGTTAATATTTCCATGTGTGATTGATTTTTTGCTTAGAAGATTTTACTTACTGCCTAAATTTAAGCTATCACATGTTGAATGTAGCCACTGAAAGGTGTTTAATTAGATAGGGGAGGCTAAACAACATCACAATTGCATGCACTGAAATTAAACCTTTCCTTTTTGAAGTATATTTTTACATTTCATCTTCAGTTGCTGCCAAGTACGTTTTGTGCCTTTTGGGTTGCACCTGCATAAATAGATGACCTCACTTGGTCCAGGCAAGCGAACTCGGCAGTGAAAACAGCCCAAAAATATACTTCCTGATGAGACTCAAGCTATAATTCCTGATGAAACTCAAGAAGTTTGGCATGTCTGTAAAAACTCTCACCAGCTTCTACAGGTGCACCATTGAGAGCATTCTCTCTGGCTACATTACTGCTTGGTACAGCAGCTGCTCTGCTGCAGATGGCAAGTCCCTTCAGAGGGGGGTAAAGTCTGCATCACTGGCTGCCATCTCCCCTCCGTGCAAGGCATCTACCAATCACAATGTCTTAGGAAAGCACAGAAAATCATCAAAGACTACAGCCACCCAGGCTATGGTCTGTTCACACTGCTGCCGTCTGGTAGACGCTACCGGAGCATCGGGGCACACACTTCCAGACTCACAAACATTTTTTTCCCTCAAGCCATAAGGCTCCTCAACCAGCAACACCGATCTATGATCATACTGAACACACATGAACATTCCAAATGCTCTGATGTCTTTCCATGTATATAGAATGTACATTAGAATATTCTTTTGCGTGTACCATTCATAGGCATATTATACACACATTATATTTATAATATTCAATACTTCTACCCATATTGTTTGTATTCCCCATCCAACTCTCTTTAAACTTGCTGCTAGTTTACATTGTTATGTATATTATTGCTTTATATATTTCTGAATTCTTACTACATAGATGTCAGTGCCATGTCACAAGAATTTCACTGTTCAGAATGACGCTGTGTTATTCAGTGCATTTGATAAATAAACTTTGAACTTGATATTACTCCCACACACAAACACATTATATAAATGTTTAATGAGTGAAACACTTGAGAATTTTTATTTTTATTTTTTTAATTAATACTCATGTATTGACTCGGTCAGCAATTTTCTGCCACGCTAGCTCACGTTCTTTTGCTGCTGCTACTGTATTGCTTTTTTCTTGAATATATACTCATATTCTGCATAAGCGTTCATTAATATTTCGAATTCCACTGGGAAGAAGTACAGACCTCGAGACCTTTTTCTCCTGTTGCCATAATGAATCATGTTATCTGCTTTCCATTGATTTCCATTGATCTCCTCATGCACGTGCTTTACTCAGGGTTAACTTAACTCAGAGTTGACTGAACTAACTGTTACCACCTGTTCTGAAACCGTCAACTCTTGAGTTTAACAGCTCAGAGTCAGTCAACCCAGAGTTGCCGTTTAAACTCAGAGTATGTTGACCCTGCTTTCTGAAATACCCCCACTGTGCCTCCCGTGATCACGCCTCTCTCCAGGGAAGCTCGAATACATCCCTCCCTGTTGCCCGCCCTATTAGCCGCCACCGTCCATTCCTCCGGCTGCTAGCACCATTCACCATTACCACAGCCTGTAACTGCCCTTGTGTTTGTCTGTGTCTTTGTGGAGTATTGTCTGCTGGTTTTCCGTGTGTGTTCTTTTGTTTTCACTCGCTAGTGCACTTGTTTAGGCATTTATTGTTTGTATTACGCCTTACGCTCTTCAGCATTAGTGAACTCTTGTTTCATCATTCATCCTGCGCCTGGTTTCCTTCCTTACCACGCCGTGACACTAACGCTAAAAGGCAGTTACCTATTGAGAAGTCCTAGAGTGAAGTCAGTCAGGATTCAGGAGAGGATTAAAGAGCTTCAAAACTAAAAAGACCACCCTACAAACTCTCTGTCTCTATCCTTTCTTTTACTAAGATGCATATATCTCTCATCCATTTTTCTATTTTCCCATAAATTGGAGACAAAAACTTGAAAGAAATATAACTAAGACTGTTTAAAAAATGATTGCTATTTCTTTATAGAGGTTGATGTCATTCTCCAAAGGAAGTTAAGTCAGTCTACAGTGTGACCGACCTCTGTGATTGCCAACAAGGGTTTTGCCACCAAGTACTAAGTCATGTTTTGCAGAGGGGTCGAATACTTATTACACTCATTAAAATGCAAATCAATTTTTAATACTTTTGACATTTTTTCTGGATTTTTTTGTTGTTATTCTGTCTCTCACTGTTCAAATAAACCTACCATTAAAATTATAGACTGATCATTTTTTTGTCAGTGGGCAAACGTACAAAATCAGCAAGGGATCAAATTATTTTTCCCTCACTGTATGTTCAACTCATATTTAATGACTGGCAAAAAAACCCACCAGCCTGCTGTTGTAGTACACACAGACAATTCTAAAAGTGAGACGCTGCTTTTTAACAAATATAATGTTCATATTTTTGTAAAGAAATCAATGTAATATATTTTATGGTCAATCATATTTCACACACTCAGAAATAGAAGTACCGGTGTGTACTTAAAAGGGTACAAATGCTTGTCGCTGGGTGGGTAACTTTTTGAGACACAATTGTGTACCCTATAGTGCCAGTCCAGTATAAACACACAGCAAAGGGGTTAGGGAAAAGGGGCTGAGCTGGACCCAAGAAAATAAATAATATAGTCCAAACGTCCCTAAACTGAACTTGCCTGCCTCAAGAACCGCTTAGCTGACTACTAACCAATACAAAAATACAGTGGGTGGTCCGCTCAGTTATAACTCGTGTTTTTAGACAACGTTTTCCTACAGGTTGTGTATGCGACTTGCTAAAAACCCCTTTTCCCATGGACACAGGGACAAACAAAAATACACAGGTTGAACAAGGACTAAACAGCACACAGCAAACAATTGACTAGACAACACCAAACAAAACACCACAGCAATACATACTCAAATGAAACAGGACAAAGTGAGATGTATGTGCTAAACTAAGTGATGTATGTATGAACAAAGTGTCTGTCTATCAAAAAAAGTATGTATCTCAAGAGTGTCTATGTCCATGTGGGGTAAATCAAAAGAGTCTCTCTGGGAGAACCAACTGACTGGTTTTTTGAACCAGGGGATGTGTGATGTGATTGGGTAATGGAAAAAGGAACAGGTGGTGCAATTAGGAGGGGTGTCCACTGATTGGTCCACCTCAGCAGTCAGGCGCTGCACTCATGACTGCCAGGTGGGAAACACCAACGAGCACAATCAGTAACATAAGGGACACCTGGGGAAATGGCAGGAGGGGAAAAAACACAAACGCACATACAGGGTACCTGCATGCGTAACACAGCTTGAGTAATTTTGCTAAGAATGGGCAAATATTGCTGTGACTATATGTGCAAAGCTGGTAGAGGCTTTTCCAAATCCTCATGGCTGTAATTGCTACCAAAGGTCCCTCTACCAAATATTGACAATTGGGGGTGAATGCTTGTGAAATTGTTTTCTGTTTTATATTTGTAATTCATTTAGAACTATTTGCCAATTTTATTTTTCACTTTGACATTATGCACTTTTTTGTGTTAATCAGTTGCAAAAACTTCTAATTAAATGAATTTTGTAACACAAAATCTAGGGGGAATGCTTTTGAGAGCCACTGTATATTCAATAAAAGGAACTCCTCTCCTGCCAATGAAAACCTATTTACATCACTCCCAGCTAAAATAGTTTTTGTCTGAAGTGCTTCTTTAAAGATGCACATATGGGATTTCTGGCCTCTTGTTGTAGAAGTGGATCTGTCTTGGCTAACTGAGGTATGATATGGATCCTACTTCAAGTTTATGCACATATACTATATTTTACACATTCAGACCAAAATTGGAGGTTTAAACAAAGTACTTGTTATTTGCAAAATGCCAGACTCATCTATAATCAAACTTTGCATTTAATGGCAAGGTGTTATGTACTTTTGATTAGATTTTTTAGATTAGATGCAACTGGATCTGCATTAAACTATAAATATTTGAAAATGGAGGGTCGTGCCTCATCTTTAATGCATCAGCATGAACTAAACAGCAGCCAGACTACAAGTCCTAACTCCACCTTATAAAGGTAAGGATAGGATGAAAACTCAATAGTTTGAGCAGAAACAAAGAAAGAGCAAGAGAGAGCATAACACTTGAAACAACCGGCAAGCATTTGTTCATTTAGCTGGCGTTAAGAAGTCCTGTGCAGCAAAACCCTGAGGCTCTAGCAGTCTAGGCTAGATGGTACAGAGACCTGTAACATAAATCTCATGCAAATTAGTGTAGTGTAAAGGCACAATGAGAACAAATGACACAGACAACCAAAGCTACCGTCAAACATAAAATGTTTATTATAAACACACGGTAAAGGGGGTAGGGAAAAGGGGCTGAGCTGGACCCAAGAAATGAAATAATATAGCAAACACCCCTAAACAGAACTTGCCTGCCTCAAGAACCGCCTAGCTAACCACTAACCAATACAAAAATACAGTGGGTTGTCCGCTCAGGTCTAACTATTGTTTTTAGACAAAGTTTTCCTACGGGTTGTGTATGCCTAAGGGCGACTTGCTAAAAAAAACCTTTTCTCAGGGACACAGGAACAAAGAAAAACACACACAGGTTGAGGACTAAACAGCACACAGCAAACAATTGACTAGACAACACCAAACAAAACACCACAACAATACATACTCACATGAAACAGGACAAAGTGAGATGTATGTGCTAAACTAAGTGATATATGAATGAACGAAGTGTCTGTCTATCAAAAGGGTACAGTGGATATAAAAAGTCTACACACCCCTGTGTGCCAGGTTTTTGTAATGGAAAAGAATGAGACAAATATAAATCATGTCAGAACTTTTCCCACTGTTAATGTGACCTATAATGTGAACAATTCAATTGAAAAACAAACTGAAATCTTTGAGGGGGAAAAATGAAAAATAAAAACCTTACAATAACCTGGTTTCATAAGTGTGCACACCCTCTTATAACTGGGGATGTGGCTGTGTTCAGAATTAACCAATCACATTCAAACTCATGTTAAATAGAAGTCATTACACCCCTGCCATCATTTAAAGTGACTCTGATTAATCACAAATAAATTTCTGGCAAGTACTGGCTCTGTGCTACATGTGACAACAATCTCCCGTATTCTTCATATGAATGGGCTATGGGGTAGGGTGGCAAGACGGCAGCCTTTTCTTACAAAGAAAAACATCCAAGCCCGGCTGAAGTTTGCAAAAACAAACATCAAGTCTCCCAAAAGCACGTGGGAAAATGTGTTATGGTCTGATGAAACCAAGGTTGAACTTTTTGACCATAATTCCAAAAGGTATGTTTGGCGCAAAAACAACACTGCACATCACCCAAAGAACACCACACCCACAGTGAAGCATGGTGGTGGCAGCATCATGCTTTGGGGCTGTTTTTCTTCAGCTGGAACCTAGTCAGGGTGGAGTGAATTATGAACAGTTCCAAATACCAGGCAATTTTGGCACAAAACCTACAGGCGTCCGTTAGAAAGCTGAAGATGAAGAGGAAGTTCACCTTTCAGCACGACAACGACCCAAAGCACACATCCAAATCCACAAAAGCATGGCTTCACCAGAAGAAGATTAACATTTTGGAATGGCCCAGCCAGAGCCCAGACCTGAATTCAATTGAACATCTGTGGGGTGATCTGAAGGGGGCTGTGCACAGGAGATGTCCTCGAAATCTGACAGATTTGGAGCGCTTTTGCAAAGAAGAGTGGGAAAATATTGCCACGTCAAGATGTGCCATGCTAATAGACTCCTACCCAAAAAGACTGAGTGCTGTAATAAAATCAAAAGGTGCTTCAACAAAGTATTAGTTTAAGGGTGTGCACACTTATGCAACCAGGTTATTGTGAGTTTTTTGTTTTTTATTTTTCCCCCTCAAAGATTTCAGTTTGTTTTTCAATTGAATTGTTCACATTATAGGTCACATTTAAGGTGGAAAAAGTTCTGACATGATTTATCTTTGGCTCATTATTTTACGTCACAAGAACCTGGCATTTTAACAGGGGTGTGTAGACTTTTTATATCCACTGTATGTATCTCAAGAGTGTCTATGTCCATGTGGGGTAAATCAAAAGAGTCTCTCTGGGAGAACCAACTGACTGGGTTTTTAAACCAGGGATGTGTGATGCGATTGGGCAGGGGTGGGTGGAGTACTGAAAATCTGTACTCAAGTAAAAGTACTGTTACTCGTCCTAAAATGTACTCAAGTAAAAGTTGAAGTACCACTTGAAAAAACGACTCAAGTAAGAGTAAAAGAGTACTTGGTCAAAAAAGTACTAGAGTACTAGTTACATATTTTCTTCAAAACATTATAACGCCATAGTAACAAAGAGGAAAAATTATTTAAGAAAGTACAAATTCAAACTGCATTTTTAATGTTTAAATAGGCATTTGTTTTCCAGTGCCCATAGCAATGCAGAATAGAAAAACAAAATACACTGCAAAAGGAAATAATACTGTATTTCTATTATTAATCTGTGTTGCAAATAATATTCTTGCAAATTAAGTCCATCATACATGTTACTGGAAAAAAAATATTTATCTTGTGTAGTAATGCTCAGTAAATCTTGTCAATCAAATATTTGTTGTTAGTAAGTGAGGTATTCAGAATACTTTCAACGTGCAAAGGCATCCACACAGGACAGAAAAGAAATCATACATCTCTAAACACGAGACAATGCATCTGGTACAGGCAACACAAGAACTTGGTCACCCAGCTGCAGAGGACGAGAAACAGCATGTTTATCATAATGACATTTCATACGTCTCTGCGAGGAAGACAGGGCTTCCTTTGCCAGTGCACAGGCGCCATTTAGGCGCTCAGGAAAGCGACTCACGTAATCTAATACATTGTCCTTTTCACACAATGCTTCTGATAAAAATTGATCCTTAAGGACTTTCATAGGTCCTCTGACTGTGTGTCCAAACACTAGTTCAGCCGGGCTGAACCCAAGGGATTCCTGTATCGTCTCACGGACAGCAAACAAAACTAGAGGAACTCCCTCATCCCAATCCTTCTCGGATTCCAAACAATATTTACGGAGCATAGACTTCAGTGTCTGATACCACTGTTCAAGCGCACCCTGAGACTCTGGGTGATATGCGCTTGACACACGATGCGTTATTGACAAGGTCTGTAACACTTGTTTGAAAAGCTTGGAAAGGAAATTTGTACCTTGATCAGTTTGTACCACCTTAGGTAACCCAAATGTTGAAAAGAATTTAATGAATGCTTTGCTCACCACCGGAGCAGTAATCCTTCGCAGAGGAATGGCCTCTGGGTATCGTGTGGCCACACACATAATCGTCAACAGAAACTGGTTACCAGCTTTTGTTTTCGGTGAAAAACAAAAGCTGGTAACCAGTTTCACAATCAACAACCACATGTTCGAAGGGTTCGCCTATGTACTCAAGTAAAAGTTTGGGACAAAGAGGAGCGGGAGGAATAACCTGGTTTGGTTTTTCAGTTACCTGGCATGTGTGGCATGTCCGACAGTACTGAGCCACATCCTGTTTTAAACCGGGCCAAAAGAAATGTCGCAGAACCCGATCATAAGTCTTGGTGACTCCCAAATGACCAGCCCACTGGTGATCATGAGCAAGGGATAAAACAGTTTGTCGAAAGGCTGTAGGAACCACTATTTGGTAAATAGCATTCCAATCTCCACCGGCGTCACCATGGGATGTCCATTTGCGCATGAGAAGATTACCGTCAATGAAGTAATTCATGTTTTTCTTCTTAAGCTCCTCCACTGAGACAACACTGGAAAAACATTTAGCAAGGCTTTTGTCACCCTTTTGGTTATCAACCAGCTGCTCACGAGTTACTGGTAACTGTATCAGTAACTCGCACATACAGGGTACCTGCATGCGTAACACTTGGCTTGGAGAGAAGAGGCTTGCTGGTTTTACATGCTCTGGCACCTGAACAAAGAGCCAGTGTGTTGTGGGATGCGTGAAACATGGTCAGGCTGTAGCAAACAGTAGAGTAATAAAAAAGGCAAGTAACAACATACAGTACTATTCAAAGAAACTCACACACACACACCGACATAGACACAAATGCATGCACAGACACACACACACAAACAAACACAACGGTGGTTTCCAATGTTTTACAGTTATATTAAATGGATTTCAAGGCTCATTCCAACACACACCTTTAGAGGATTTAGAGAGGCACCAGTGAAAAATACAGCAACTCAAAATACAAAGCAAACAACCATAATGTTAAAGAGGCAAAATGCTTGGAACAAGACAAATAATTTGAGCAGATAGATTTGACCATTCCTGGCACCATGGTACATGTTTACACCATGTAACACTACCATTCAAAACTTTGGGGTCACTTAAAAATGTTCTTGTTTTCCATGAAAACATACATGAATTCAGTGTGAATAGGCAATCTAGCAAAATGAATAGAAAATATAGTCACTGTCAAGGTTAGAAATAATGATTTTTAATTGAAATAATAACTGTGTCCTTGAAACTTGCATTCGTCGAAGAATCCTCCATTTGTAGCAATTACAGCCTTGCAGACATTTGGCATTCCAGTTGTCAATTTCTTGAGGTAATCTGAAGAGATTTCACCCATTGCTTCACTTGGTCCTTCTTACGTACCATACGGTCAATCTGCTCCCACAACAGCTCAATGGGGTTAAGATCCGATGACTGTGCTGGCCACTCCATTATAGAGAAAAAACCATCTGACTGCTTCCGCCCTAAATAGTTCTTGAATTGTCTGGAGCTGTGCTTTGGGTCATTGGCTCCAATCAAGCACCATCCACAAGGTATGGCATGGCGTTGCAAAATGGAGTGATAGCCTTCCTTCTTCAAGATCCCTTTTCCCCTTTTCAAATCTCCCACTTTACCACCACCTAAGCATCCACAGACCATCACATTTCCTCCACCATGCTTGACAGATGGCGTCAAGCACTCCTCCAGAATCTTTTCATTTGGTCTGTGTCTCGCAAATGTTTGTCTTTGTGATCCAAACACCTCAACTTAAATTTGTCTGTCCATAACACTTTTTTCCAATCTTCCTCTGTCCATTGTCTTTTGCCCATTTTAATCTTTTCTTTGTATTTGCCAGTGTGAGATATGGCTTTTTCTTTGCAACTCTCCCTAGAAGGCCAGCATCCCGGAGTTGTCTCTTCACTGTTGACACTGAGACAGGTGTTTTGCGGGTACAATTTAATTAAGATGCCAGTTGAGGACCAATGAGGCGTCTGTTTCTCAAACTAGATGCTCTAATGTATTTATCCTCTTGCTCAGTTGTGCACTGGAACCTCCCACTCCTTTTCCTATTCTGGTTAGAGACACTTTGCGCTGTTCTGTGAAGGAAGCAGTACACAGCGATGTACGAGATCTTCAGTTTCTTGGCAATTTCTTGCATGGAATAGCCATTTCTCAGAACTAGAATAGACTGACGAGTTTTATAAGGAAGTTCTATGTTTTTGGCCATGTTGAGCCTGTAATCGAACCCACAATTGCTGATGCTCCAGACACTCAACTAGTCTAAAGAAGGCAAGTTTTATTGCTTCTTTAATCAGCATAACCCTTTGCAGCTGTGCGAACATAATTGCAAAAGGGTTTTCTAATGATCAATTTGACCTTTTAAAATGATAAACTTGGATTAGCAAACACAACGTGCCATTGGAACACAGGACTGATGGTTACTGATAATGGGCCTCTGTATGCCTCTGTAGATATATTTAATATCCTTAAAAAATGAGTTTCCAGTTACTAGGGGTGTCGCGATATACCGATATGGATGATAACCGTGATATTTAAGAAATAAAATATTGATATCCTGTTAATAATAATAATAATAATATCGTATTCACTAGGCGAAATTTAAGTTGTATTTTTCCAAAAACCCCTGTCAGTTTTTCGATACCTTATTCATGTCACTTATAGACAAACGATGTATGTGCTTAAACAAGGAGAATGGACCTATGCACTGGCGTTGAAATCAATTTGTTAGCCCCACTAGAACCCCCGGGAAAGAACCACAAAGACGTGCCGTTTTAGTAGCCCATTCATATGGAAAAAATGTATTTTTCCAAAAACTCCTCTCGGTTTTTCGATACCGTATTCATGTCACCTATAGACAAACGATGTATGTGCTTAAACAAGGAGACTGGACCTATGCACTGGTGTTGAAATCAACTCGTTAGCCCCACTAGAGAGAGATCCGCAAAGACACGCTGTTTTTGCCTATTCACATGGAAATATTGTTTTTTTCCAAAAACGCCTCTCGGTTTTTCCATAGCTTATTCATGGACAAACGATGCATTCGCTTAAACTATGAGTCTGGACCTATACACTGGACCTACAATGGGGGAAAAAATTATTTGATCCCCTGCTGATTTTGTACGTTTGCCCACTGACAAAGAAATGATCAGTCTATAATTTTAATGGTAGGTTTATTTGAACAGTGAGAGACAGAATAACAACAAAAAAATCCAGAAAAACGCG
>JACXGI010006637.1:28717-41204 GCA_016801175.1 Esox masquinongy
TAAATTGATTTGCATTTTAATGAGTGAAATAAGTATTCGACCCCTCTGCAAAACATGACTTAGTACTTGGTGGCAAAACCCTTGTTGGCAATCACAGAGGTCAGACGTTTCTTGTAGTTGGCCACCAGGTTTGCACACATCTCAGGAGGGATTTTGTCCCACTCCTCTTTGCAGATCTTCTCCAAGTCATTAAAGTTTCGAGGCTGACGTTTGGCAACTCGAACCTTCAGCTCCCTCCACAAATTTTCCAAGGGATTAAGGTCTGGAGACTGGCTAGGCCACTCCAGGACCTTAATGTGCTTCTTCTTGAGCCACTCCTTTGTTGCCTTGGCCATGTGTTTTGGGTCATTGTCTTGCTGGAATACCCATCCACGACCCATTTTCAATGCCCTGGCTGAAGGAAGGAGGTTCTCACCCAAGATTTGACGGTACATGGCCTCATCCATCGTCCCTTTGATGCAGTGAAGTTGTCCTGTCCCCTTAGCAGAAAAACACCCCCAAAGCATAATGTTTCCACCTCCATGTTTGATAGTGGGGATGGTGTTCTTGGGGTCATAGGCAGCATTCCTCCTCCTCCAAACACAGCGAGTTGAGTTGATGCCAAAGAGCTCGATTTTGGTCTCATCTGACCACAACACCTTCACCCAGTTCTCCTCTGAATCATTCAGATGTTCATTGGCAAACTTCAGACGGGCCTGTACATGTGCTTTCTTGAGCAGGGGGACCTTGCGGGCGCTGCAGGATTTCAGTCCGGCGTAGTGTGTTACCAATTGTTTTCTTGGTGACTATGGTCCCAGCTGCCTTGAGATCATTGACAAGATCCTCCCATGTAGTTCTGGGCTGATTCCTCACTGTTCTCACGATCATTGCAACTCCATGAGGTGAGATCTTGCATGTAGCCCCAGAGATTGACAGTTCTTTTGTGTTTCTTCCATTTGCGAATAATCGCACCAACTGTTGTCACCTTCTCACCAAGCTGCTTGGTGATGGTCTTGTAGCCCATTCCAGCCTTGTGTAGGTCTACAATCTTGTCCCTGACATCCTTGGACAGCTCTTTGGTCTTGGCCATGGTGGAGAGTTTGGAATCGGATTGAGTGATTGCTTCTGTGGACAGGTGTCTTTTATAGAGATGACAAGCTGAGATTAGGAGTACTCCCTTTAAGTGTGTGCTCCTAATCTCGGCTCGTTACCTGTATAAAAGACAACTGGGAGCCAGAAATCTTTCTGATTGAGAGGGGATCAAATACTTATTTCACTCATTAAAATGCAAATCAATTCATAGTTTTTTTTACATGCGTTGTTCTGGATGTTTTTGTTGTTATTCTGCCTTTCACTGTTCAAATGAACCTACCATTAAAATTATAGACTGATCATTTCTTTGTCAGTGGGCAAACAAATAATTTTTTCCCACTGTATACACTAGTGTTTGAATTGACGCCTTTTCGTAGCCTATTCACTATTCACTATTGAAGATGAATTTGACTGATATCATTTTTTTTCTTCAAATTTTGCATAGATACCGCGATAATATCGTTACCGTGAATTATTTTGGCCACGATAATGGTGTAGTGAAAATCTGATATTGTGACAGCCCTACCACTTACGATAATTATTTACAACATTAACAATGTCTACACTGTATTTCTGATCGATTTGATGTTATTTTAATGGACAAAAAAATAGCTTTTCTTTCAAAAACAAAGACATTTCTAAGTGACCCCAAACTTTTGAATGTTAGTGAATTCATCAATTTATTTTATGCTTCTCAAAAGTAAGTCACAAATTGTCCATACAAATACAATGTTTCTTGGACTTCATGTATCGTTATATAAATGGTTGTGGATTACAGTCACAATACACAGTTGTATGCAAAAACTTTGTGATAAGCAAACATTAAATAGGTCAAAATAGTCTTGTTTTCTAACAATTGTAAGTTAACCCCTATTGTTCATTTATTACACTGTGAGCCCCATCAACCTTTCTCCATCCATGATGGAGAAATATTCATAATCAAAGTGTGTTTTCTACATGATCTGAATTCCCACATTTGCTTCAATACTATAGCTAGCTCCTGCAATACAGGTAATATAATGCCTTCCGGATTTTTTTTTTAGCAAAACATGTCTCTTTTGCTAATTATTTAATTTTTAAGCACAACTGTTAAACTGGCTATAACAAAGGTATGGATTGGACATTGCTAATAATCCTCCCCCCACCAAAATACGACATAACGGTTTCCAATCCCTGTTGAAGTTTGATGTCATGCTAGCAGACCCAAATCCACCAATCGAAATCCCGTTGTTAGACCTTAGGTTGAATATTTAAAAGCACCTCATAACCTGCCTAATGTATGAGGCCGTGCACATGTTGAAGGTTTCATGTTTCCTTTCTTTTACCATTAGGTTTCGGTTATCTCTTCAGACAGAATGCACATACTGCAAAAAAACAAACAAAAAACAGACTTATGTGATTTAAAATAAAATGTTATCTGCCAGTCCATTAAGAAAATTGGACATAAGGTTTCTTGAAATAAGGCAAAATGTCTAGAAGTCCAGATATCTACATAATCCTAAAATGTTAAAATCCAAGAAATTCTGCTTTGACGTAAGCACTTACAGTTTAGTAGGTTCATGCAATAACAGTGGTATTAATCCTCAAAGTAAGATTGTTTTCCTAATGATTACTCACATATTATTTCCTGATCATGAATAAAATCAGAAATTAAGATTACGTAATTAGCACATGGCCGTGGGAAGATGTTTTTCAATTCCTCGAAGATTCATTCTTTGGCAGTGCTTGTGCTGGGCAGCGTATGGACAAGCAGAGGAAAAAATAAACATACACTGATAATGTATATATGTCTTATATATGTCTGATAGTAGTCACTCTGAATGCAGACTGTGGGTAATCCGATATTACAAATGTTAGATGCTTGTATTTATTAGGTTGAGCAGACGTCACGTTTTTCCCGGGACAGTCCCGTATTTCAGTCCGTTTTCACGCGTCTCGACTTATTTCGAAAAAATCATGTTTTGTCCCATATTTTCAATTTGTCCTGTTTTTTTGATTGGCCTGACCTACCGCCCACTCGAATGTGACAGGTTAACATGATTTGCCACGCATGTCGGTCTTAAAGTTCCTTATTTTATACAGTCTAACTATGATCCAACCACATTTTAGTTCTCACAAGCTACCAAGTCCAAGCACTAATGTACTAATACTACTATTTTAATCTAATAGATGATAATAGACCAAATACCTTTTATGCAGTTACAGTACAATAGACATGTACTGTACATAACAATCACTTTGCAGCTGAATAACAGCCTACTGTCCTAATATTTATTGTAGCTAACATTTCTTACTTTGGAACATTAAGGATTATAATAAATGAGAGACTTGCAGATCCAAAAGATTAAAAGACTTATGCTATCTTCTCCTTAGTCATTGTCATTTCTTCCGGTGATCGCTGGATGAAAAGGACCATGAGAAAAAGTGTATTAATAAATCTGATCAGTTTAATCCAGTCCAGACAGTTACAGTATTAAAAATAGACATGTAGGCCTACATAACATAATCACTTGACAGTCTACTGTCCTAATATTTATTGTAGCTAATGTTTCTTACTTTGGAACATTAAAGATGATAATAAATGAGATACCCGGAGATCAGAAAGATTGAAAGACATATTTCCTCATTAGTCTTTCACATTCTCAGGTGATCCAAAATTTTGTTCATCGTTCCTTCCTATGAACGAGATTCAAAGATTCGTGGATCATCTTTCATTTCGTTCATGATTCAAAGATCCGTGGATCATCGTTCATTTTGTTAATCATTCCTTCCAGTTAACGAGATTTGAAGATCCGTGGATCATCGTTTTTTTCGCTCATCGTTCCTTCCGGTGAACGAGATTCGAAGATCCGAAAGAGCCATGGATCACCGTTCATTTCGTTCATCGTTCCTTCCGGCGAACGAGATTCGAAGATCCGAAGGTCCTACTGAGATGAATCATGAATCACGATTCACCAAAAAGATTTTTTCAAAAAGAACAAATTTTCGTGGACAAACCATCCCTACCCTGCGCGCAAATCCCAACACACTGTAACAACCATGAAGGAAATGTTATTTTTTCAAGTAAATTTAGGATTAAAGTGCACAACTTTCTATTACTAATTCATTAAAGACAAGCAGACTCTGAGAAAGATTGCCTCATGCGAAAAGTACAACAGGCCACCGGACTCCACAGGCCTAATTCTGTAACGTTTTTACAGTTGTTGCTGTGTACACCTGAAACGTGTTCATTTTTCAGAGCATAATGTGTTCATGTCATTATGTTCATGATTGCATTATCTGGAGGGCAAACTGTCTTTTGTTGTTGTTTTAATACAATTAATTAATTTGTCACATATAATTAATTAATTTGTCACATATTTTATTATAGTAGGCTATAGCTTTTACAGTGGAAACTGTTCAACTTTGCCTTTTTCAGAGAAACTGCATAATGTGTTGTTCTGAGTGAAACACTCCTTTGTTGCTTCAATCTAATTCATTCTCTAAAAACACAATATACTGTATTCGTGCATTTGATAATACAATCTGATGCAGAGTGAAATAGAAGGCCCTACTTTGTTGTTTGTTGTGTGTACGTGGTGGGTGTGTAGGGGGGGGTGGCGGGGAAGGGGCTGTTGTGGGTCATAGTCTGACTGTCCCGTATTTCACCCTATTGAATCTGGTCACATGTTTTTGCTTGTAGCTATCAGTCTGTCAATTTACATTGAATTGTAATCTTATACTCACTTTCAACAATCACAGTACAATCGCAGTAATATACGAAACCACCCTGGCCTAGCCAGTACTCTACCAGTCTCGTTCGGTAAGGGAAGACGAGGCGATAAGTCATGACATTGACTTATCGCCTGGATAAGTTTTATCCAATTATAATTCCCTGCTTGCTGTTTTCATGAGAAATGCATGGCACATCCATAGAGAATCCTGAATGATTCGTGAATAATGACGAGGGAAAAAGTTACAGAAGCACAAATACCAAACATCTAAGCCATGTTAACCTTTTACCATGATAATATAGGGCAGGTTAGGTTTCTTTCTTGTTGTTAATTCCCCACTCATTATTACTTATGATACATTCAAGATTATCTGTGATCATGGTAACATGCACATAGAAAAATTATACTCTTTTTTAAAATACAAGTGACTATAAAAGGACAAACCATTCTTTGCAATTGTGCCCAACATAATCAGAAAAACAACCAAAACAAACAACAAGTGCATCCAACAAGTCACAAGCTTGATGTAGTCATTGTGCGCTAGGAATATGGTATAAAATATTAAACATGAGTTCATAATTTGGACAATATATAGATATGTTTAAGTGTATGTATTCATGGATTGCACGTTTCATCACAATACAGTTTTGAATGTTTGTTTTGGGACTGATGTCCAACTGAGCATTCAAAAAAAGGTCTTCACAATTAGAGTAAAACAAGCATATGTGTGTGTGTGTGTGTATATGAGAGAGAGAGGGAAAGAAACAAAGAGAGAGACTATTATCCTGACCACATGTATCCTATTTTCATCATATTCCCTGTCTATTATTCTTGTTCCTTTAAGTTAGTGAAAGGGAGGAAAGTGGAGAGTTAGGGCCCAGCAATAGAAGACAGAGATGAAGAGGAGTCAGAGATGATTGGAGGGATGGACAGGTGAAACAAGGAGGAAGAGGAGGGAGGAGTGGAACATGAGTAGAGTGTACAGAGAGAGGGAAATGAGAGTGGACAGAAAGAGGAGGATGAGGTAGATTGAGTGAAGCAGGGATTGGATTAGTAAAAAGGAAAGGATGAGGGATGGTATAAAGAAGACAAAGAGGGAGAATACACCACTTGTCCCAACTCCTAACATTCCTCCCTGTACGACACAGCCTGGGTTTAAAGCAACAGTGGCAAGAGTGCTTGGGACCTGTTCATAAAAGTGCTTTCCCTCTCCTCAGATCTAATGTTTGAGTGGGGGATACAAATATGGTGATTCCTTGACTGGCCCTGGTTTCTGTATTAAGAGTATAAAATAGTCTATTGATAACATGTCAGTGTGCTGGTGGAATTACAAACAGGTAACATACTTTCTGTCTGCAACAGCTCAGGGAATGACAACTTGTGAAAATACAGGCAAAACAACCTTATGTAAAAAATGGGAAATGTGTTGAAACCTCCTTTGCAAACAGAAAAGTTGTTGCCAATTCAATTGCTTTCATTGCGTGGGGTTAGGAATAATTTCTGAATATTGTCCTCTGGTCACATTTGGATAGATCTGTTATATCGATTTGTGGAAAATGTATCTGAAAATGTATCAAAATATATATGTATGAGTGAGTAATTCAGTAATATTTACTACAATTTAATAATTCTATCATTTTTTTACTGTTTTCAGTTTTAATGGTTTTTGATGGGCAGACACTACACAACAGAAGAAAACGAATGGTACTATTCCATGTTAACCAAATGTGGTCTGAAATTAATGAAGAGTATGTCCTCCTTCAAACAAAGTACTTTTGTAATTATAATTTGTTCAATTTTTTGGGATATGTTGGAGAAAGTATGATTTATTTTGAAAATTCTCTGTAATCCGTAGCCTTCTAGAATTTAATTGGGTGTAAAGGGTCTTTAGCCCCCATTCAACTTCTGGTAATCAATATGGCTCTGGTGTCTATCACGTTAGTGACCATGGCAATGACGCAAATGTTTGACAGAAGTGCAATCCATGAATATGAAGTATTTTAATGTCTGAATGGTGTTTTTTTGTGTTTTTTATCAGAATCTTTCATTTAACTGATTTATTTATTTATTTTAAATCATAACCTATGGAGTCAAAAGAATAAAGAACAATCCTTAAAAGGGCAATGGTAGAAACTCTTACAATCCTTAAAAGGGCAATGGTAGAATTAGGGAATTTTGTTAATTTCATTTTTTGGACAAAACAATCAGTATGGGTTATAATAGTTTGTTTAAACTAGTTGTAGGATGTCTTCTTAACCAAAAATTCTTACTCAAAACGAGTAATAATGTTAAGATGAAACAAACCAGTCTTACTATGGTCTTACTGAGTGTCCTAAACCATGATTTAGAGTCCAAAACCATGCTCAGCTGGGAACACTAAGCTGTCTGATACAGAGAGATGCTGACAGGCAGCGCAGGCCCCTGGTGCGAGGCTTCCACGAACTGCTCTAAAAGGCCCTGTCATATCAGGCCATGACAGTCAGTCTGGGAGCACTGTCAGAGATGCCAGCAGTGGGCAGGGAGCACCATATGAGCGCCTAACCTGACATTCCAAGCATGACATAAGAGATGCCACAAAGAAATACAATGTACTCTATGTTTTTATCAGTTAATTTCTAATATGTATTATTATAATGTATTGTGTATGGCTGTTTGTGTTATTTCATATACCTATTACGTCTTTCTCGCCACTGTGCATAGGCCCACGCCTCATCACAGCAATTCTCAGTATGATAATTAATGTCATAAATGTGTCATCTGCCTTTCTGCTTGTTATTAAGCGGCTTGCCCACCAAGATGGACTTGTCAGCACGATTGTAAACGCAGCATGTGATAATGAGAAACCTAGTATTTACTTAAACCCCTGGACATGCCCTACCAGCCTCTGTGTTGTTCCCAGCCAGGTATTTTTTCTGTGTCTACTAACGTGGCTGACTGAGAGCTACATGGTATGAGATAATCTTTATCTGCTAATATATTCTGCCTTCTGCATTTATGCACACCTCTATACATTCTCCACATTTTATTGTGTAATGCTATCAGTCTACACACAATATCCCATAATGACAAAGCAAAAACACTTTTTTAGACATTTGTGCCAATTTATTGGCACAAAGAGTTCGGATGCATCTTGTGTCCTTTGATCATCCTTGAGATGACAATTGAACTTGATTGGAGTCAAGTCCACCCGTGGCAAATTCAATTGCTGGGACATGACATAGAAAGGCACAAAATGGCCTTGGTCGGAAAGGGATCCAAGAACCCAATGGCCACTCTAACTTAGCTTTATAGTTTCTCTGCTAAGATGGTAGAATCTGCCAGAAGGACAACCATCTCTGTGGCACACCATCAATCAAGCTATTATGGTAGAGTGGCAAGACATAAGCCGAATCCGAGTACAAGGCATATCACATGCCGTCTGAGGAAAAATATGAACTATTAGCCCAAATGTGGTCTTTTCGCTAGGTGTTTTGCCTCAATGCCAAGCATCTGGCAAAGACAAGGTACCGGTCATCACCTGACTCCTTACAGTAAAGAATGATAGTAGGAGCATCATACTATGGGGATGCTTTTCAATAGAAGGACTGAGAGACTAGTCAGAATTGAGGGAAGGAAGAACGGATCAACAACCCGAAGCACACAGCCAAGACAACACTGGAGTGGCTTCCATACAAGTCTATTAATGTTGCTGAGTGGCCCAGCCAAATCCTGCACTTAAACTCCAGTGGACATCTGTGGGAAGACCTTAAGATTACAGTTCACCGTCACTCCCCATCCAATCTGACAGAGGTTGAGAGGATATACAAGAAATAATTGGAGAAACTGTACAAATCTGAGGGTGCAAATCCGGTAGAGAAATACCCGTCAAGCCTCAAAGCTGTGATAGCTGCCAAAGGCACTGAATACTTATGTACATGAGATATTTCTTTTTTATTATTATTTCCAATACACTGGCAAACATTTAAAAAAATGTATTTTCACTTCGTCATTCTGGGTTTTTGTGTGTAGACTGATTTTTTTATCAATTACATAATAATTGCAGAACACAACAAAATCTGGAGAAAGTGAAAGGGTCTGAATACTGACAACGCTTTTGCCCTGAAATAGGCAGATTGCATAAAATGTAGTGTTATTTCTAAATAGTGAAACCATTATGTACCCAAATACCCTTAAAGAAGGGTAGAATCTATACTTCGTTGTTAGTCCTACCTATAGTTATTATTTGATTACAAAACATTTGGATTATAGAGCTAAAAGAAGAATAAGATATTTACTGTTTCAATAGTTTCGGGCAAAGTCCTGTAGAATCCATTATCTGTTCAGACCAGAGGAGTTTAGATCAGTTCTGATGGAAACATTTGATAGGAGACTCACTGTGTTGAAGTTGGGGAAAAGTCCCACTGCTGACGAGGTGTCCACCGGAAAGGACATGAAGGACTTCATATCCAGACTGGACTGCATCATAAGCGTAGGGGTCCGCACCAGTGCCGGGAGAGAGTTGCTGTGGCAGGAAGTTCCTGGAGAGAGAAAGAGTGACAAAGCAATAAAGACTGAAAACGTAAGTCAGTGCCAGTAGACAAAAACAATGCTATAAAGAGGGGAGAAAGAGGCCAGAGAAATGATCCCACACTCTCGCAGCAGCGCTTGTCTACAAGTCATTCATTCCTATGGACAACGCTGTGTGGATTAACGATGGAGAGGGATGGCAGTGACGATAGGTGGGGGAGAAATGTATCATGTTTTCAACGAGGCATTAGAGCACTTGTGTGTGAGTACAAGGGTGTTGCAGGGGGGGACATATGTTGTAGAACCCTGGCAGGTAGGCTGGCTAACTCGAACTGGGAAGCCTGGAAGAGCGTGGGGGGTGGGGGGATGAAGACGTGAAGTCAATGAAGGGGAGAGAACTAGAGGCAGTGGAGGAGGGGTGAAACAAGGAGAAGAGATGAGAGGGTATATCAGAGAGGAAAGGAGAAGAGATGAGAGAAGAGCAAGTGTGTGTGGTTAGTCAGCATGGTTAGTCAGCAAAGGCCATTATTATGTTTTTAACAGGCACACACAGACATGACTCAGACCCATGTGCATGAGTCATTTTTTGTTCGAAGCATACATATACAATAGCAAAATTGTATATACATTTGTATAGACACTACGTTATATGATTAACCCCCCCCCCCGTTTATTTTATAAAAGGAGTATTCATCATGAGTAATGGATATTTAAGAAGCTTATGGGCTCAGAATTACTATCTGCATCAAAAATAAAAATGCTTAAATGCTCCAAAAATGTAAATGTCAATATTGCAATTACAACATAAATTTGATTAATTATGCAGTTGTAGCACACACAGACGCATGCACACACACATTCCCTACTGCAGCATTTTTAGCTCCACTGCTGAGCACATGGATCCCCACAGACAGTAAATCATGACATACAGTACCTTGCACCAATGGACCAGAATGCACCTGTGCTGAGACAGCATCGTAATTCTGCACCCAGTAAACCATTGATACAATCCCACATAAAACAATGAGCAATATTTACAATAATGCATCGAATTTCCAGGGTGACATAGAGGAGCTTCCATAACTAGCACACATGCTTAAAGGGTCTGGAGAAAATGTGTCCTTTTCAAAATTAATTTCAAACAATGTTAATGTAAATTTACATGGCTGGAGACTGCACAAATGACAGGCTACTTTGACACTAACTAATTGAGTATCTAAGATCTATAAACCACCATGTATTGAATCCATTAACCCATTTGTGCCCAAATTTGTCCCAAAGATTTTATTCATATTGTCATGTTAATATTGTCCTTTATGAACATGTTCTGAATTCATTTTCTCCAGGTTATTTTTTCATATGCAGAAACTATAGTTGCCAGTGGGCAAATAGTTTGTACCTCTTCAATGTCAAATTCGGAACCAATTTGGCATCTAACTCAAAATAACATCAAGCTTTATCTATTAATACATTTGTTGAAGGGGCATTTTACCCTAGGGTACCCTTAGTCATTTTGTATCATGTTTGAGAGAAAGGAATGGGCTTTGCATGCTAAACCATACATTCTGTTGCATCAGAATGTGTACTGAAGGACAAGTAAGATATGACAAATGAATGTATTCATGTTTTCTTTCATTTTGCAAACCGATTGCGCAGTCAATTTGTGTGTAGTTGCGGTTGTCCTTAATTTATAGAACAATTGGATGTCTTTCAGCAATGTTCCTGTGAGCAGAAATAATAATCAATGTAGAACATGTCAAAATTTTTCCTCCAGGTTGGTACTTCCTGCACCGGCATAGTCCCTCCTTCAACCAAGGAATTGACTAGGTATTGTTAGCTAGCTAACTAACTATACATTTTGCAAAAGAATGGCTTGTCATCAGGATTTGAGGAATTTATTTTTGGAAGTGATCTTCCATGGTAATATTGAACAAAACATGAATAGCATGTAGGCTACTAACAGATATGAGAGATGGTGGAAGCCTGGAATGGGATAATCCAACATTGTCAACTCCTTTCTTTTGCCAATGTCCTGGTGAAATAGTCAAATATTGATTGAAAATGTATTCACTAATCGCATTTGGATAGTTTTATCACAGAGGGCCAGGATGGCAAATAAGTAAGTTCATTCTATTCATTTTTAGTAAACAAACAGTGGCTATTGGAATTAACTTACTGCTTCTTTTGACTAGGCTGGAAGCTAATTATTGAGTTAGCAATCCATATTTTCTAACATAAGCTGTTTTTACATACAGGCTAACTGCAACTGATTTGATATTTGCTTATTGAAAACAATACCTTTGGGAATTAACTATCGAGATCTGTGGTTTGGAATTTTAAATTAATACAGTATGTTCAGATCTGTTAGTCACTTAGGACACAGAACACCACATGAGCATAAGACTGCACAATTAATTGAATTATGAAAGAAATTGCAATATTGACATGTGAAATATCCAAATTGCCAACTTATGTAATTTTCAGCAAAAACAACAAGGTGAATGAGAAGCATGACACATTTTACATCATCAGAGGGTGGTCAATTGAAACTGCGGTAGACTAGTGGTGGTCACACTGACACCGGACTCGTTGTTACTCACAGAAAAAGAAAGGCTGAGTATTTGGTATTTTCATAATTTACTTTAATGCCTAGTATAATCCCTTAAAGTGGAACAGAAGCCGAAAACCAGCTGTAATATTATGCTGAGCAATTAATTTAATAATTTAACCAGAAAAGGAACCAGGAAAGCCTAGTTCAGCTGGCCCGCAATTAAAATTTATAATCATCGTTGCCCTCGCTGGATTCAAACTCAAGTCTCCCACATGGGAGGCAGTCTTTAACCACTATGCCACGGCGCTACTTGTTTAGCCAGTGGCTAGTGTGGGGCAATAGCATTAAGATAACATGCAAGTCTGTTAGAGGCTAAGTAGAACTAAGAGATATTGTAACTGCATTAGAGGAGGGGGTGACAGGATCCTTATCTCACTAGAATAGCTTGGAGCAAGAACAGACCCCTTTGGAATTCGGTAATAAACTGGCAGAATGCCAAATAAGGGAAAAGACGCTAAAGCTAGAAGTCGATTGGTTGGAATAACAACAGGGAAACCCGAAGACGGCAGCTGCCATGAAAGATGTGTTAAACAACATATATCTCATTTATATATGGTAGGAACCGCGCCCTGAACCATAAAATTTA
>JACXGI010006638.1:0-32383 GCA_016801175.1 Esox masquinongy
AAAGGAGATTGACAGGAATGATAAGGGAGGGGAGAAGAAGTGGAAAGATTGACAAAGTCGGACTGAGAGAAAGGGATGAATCAAGGCAAAGAGAGAGGAGAGGGATAAGTCAAGAAAAGAAACACAGACAGCTGCAAGAGTTAATGAGACAAGATAAGACAAGGGAGAACCCAGTAACAACCATGGTGTTCAAGGGAGACACCAAAGAAATTAGGGGAAGTAGAAAGACAAAGAAATAGATGACCTGGGTGGCTAAAAAGAACCTAATGACCTGCAGATGCACACACACACACACACATACACACTCACACACACACACACACACACATAATTAGCATATCGTGCCGCCTTCTCAGGCTGGGAAACAGCATCAAATATTAAACCAAAATGTCACCTCCTTTCCCCCACTCCTCCTATTCCTCCCCCCTCCTTTCCTCTGCCCCAGACAGTGAGCAGTTCCCACTTAATAAGTTTAATTTGCATGAAAGACCGTGGAGAGGGGGAGTGTGGGCAGCGCACCCCACACCCACACACTTACACATACACTCACACACACCTTCTCTCCCCACACACAGAAACACACTAGAGAGATCGAAGAGATTTCGCTAACGCTAGCTCTTGCACTCGCCACTGCTGCTAGGCTGAGGCTGTTTGTGTGGATGCGAGGTCTCACGCCACCACTCCAGTGACGTACAGTGCAGAGCCAGGGTCAGCACTGGCTCCCAACTCATTGACTACAGCCAAGAGAAGAGCAGGTGGTTCGAGCCCTGAATGCTGATTGGCTGACAGCTGTGGAATATCGAACCATATCTACCACAAGTATGACAGAAAAAATACATATAAATGTTATAATTACAATGATAACTTTTGTGTGTGGTACAAGAAATTATAGCTAAGTTCTGCATTCAGATAACCTGCATTGAGTGGTACGGAACAAAAGTCCTTCGTTGTAGTACAGAATATAGGCTCAGTGTTACCGCAAATTGCAAATCATGTGGCAGCAACTTAATAAAAAAACATCCAGACATGGTCAAGAGGTTCAGTTGTTGTTCAACCAAACATTATGATGGGGAAGACAAGTGATCTGAGCAACTTTGACTGTGGTATTATTGTTGGTGTCAGACGTAGTGGTTCCATCACTAATGAAACAGCTGACCTCTTGGGATTTTCATTACAATCTCTAGAGTTTACAGAGAATGGCGCAATAAACAAAAGCATCCAGTGAGCGGCCGTTCTGCGGGCAAAAACACCTTCTTAATGAGAGAGGTTGGAGAGGAATGGCCAGACTTGTTCAGGCTGACAGAAAGGTCAGACATACTCAAATAACCACTCTTTACAACAACGGTGTACAGAGTGCACAGTGTCGAACCTTGAAGTGGATGGAAGCAAAGGGTTCCTACCTGCTCCTCCCAATAGCAGATGTGTACCTAATAAAGTGGCCAGTGAGTGTGTATTCCCATTTTTCAGTACTAGGAAAACTGCTTTTGAATATTTTGCCCTGCCTATAAGACATTTCAAATTTCTTGTAAATGATCTTTTTATTGTCAATTTTATGATTCATTTCCATTTTGTATGTGATGTATTGTTGTGAAAGGAAACCTTGGTCTCTGCCGATTTCTCTGTATAAATAAAGGTAAATACAGTTAGTAATTGAGCAGACACTGATCGAAAGCGCCTTAGCTACATTAATTCCAAATTGCATCCATGTTGTACCTTTTATAGTTCTTTCTGGGGGTTGCAGAATCAGGATAAATTGAGCCAATTGGAAGCTGGGGATGATCAGGAGGCCACAACGTCCAGATCAGAAATGTGGACAGGACATTGTGTTTAACATCCCTATTCTAACTACAGGTGCCATAGGGTCTTTAGAGGCTATAGAGAGTCAGGATACCAGTTTAACCTGCCATCCAGAACCCAGGACCCTACGCAGTGCCCTTCCCTGCCCTGGGACGCTTGGATTTAATATTTAGACTAGAGGGAAGAGGTGCCCTTCTTCCCGGCCATCCAACACCACTTCTAGTAGCATCTGGTATTCCCACCAGAGCCCTTTTGCTAAAATAGCTAACATGGCCACATGGCCAAACTGAGTCCGCTAACAATGCGGTTGCCTCCGAGGCAGTTGTCCACTTCAGAATCGTACCCTCATCCATCAGCAGGCCACGCAGCCTACATGACAGCACTCTAGCTATGTGGCCCATAGGGCTCTGGTCAAAGGTATTGAGAAGAGTGTTGCATTTGAGAGCCACACTAAACCAGTGCTGTAAATTACAGAACCCCCAGGTCCCCTATGGTTCCATCATTTGTGACTGAGCTCTGGATCAGGTTGAGGTCAGAGTTGTGTTGAGGCTGAGCAGGCCCTGGGCAGGCCATGATGCCTATGGTTCCAGCAGAACCAACAGTCTCACTTCACAGAGACTCAATCAGGGAGTCTCACTTCACAGAGACTCAGTCAGAGAGTGTCACTTCAGTCAGAGACCCAGGCTGAGTCTCACTTCACAGTCAAATGCCCAGTCAGAGAGTCTCAATTCACAGTCAGAGGGGGTGGAAGATAGTTAAATGACCTTTAACAAGCAGACCTACTAAACACTAGTGCTGTAATGCTGCAATATTGACTCTCTGGGGGCTTAATTGATTATTGGCCATGTGTGTATCCCAAGCTACCTCCATAGGTCAAGTCATCAACGTAGGCCTAAATACTGTATCATTATCTCCCTCGCACAACACACAAACTCTGTGTACCGGTCCTCTGTGCCTTAATGAGTGAGCCATTCTTTCACAGTACATGACATGAGCTCCACTATAAGCAGCTCCACCTACTGAGTGCTCACACACTAGATTAAACCTGCTGGCTGACTGACTGGCTGTATAACTGAATAGCTGTCTGACTGGCAGAATGACTGACTGGCTGACTGGGTGGCTGACTGGGTGCCTGGGCTGGCTGGCTTTCACTCAAGTAGGTAGGACACCTGTCAATTACTTTAATGCATACCCACACGAGTCAATCAAATCAACCAACCGTTACCCTACTTCAACAGCAAGGCAGGGTCACTTCGCTGGTCATTGTCCTGGACAACAACCAATTGTCCCAGGCTACAGCAGCTGACAAAATTGCAAATGTATTAGAAAAGTTGCGAAAAACGCAGCAACTCACATCTCTGAATTTGTTCCAGTATCTGTCCTTGTCGTACTGAGACACGGTGCTCAGCCATTTGTCGTTGTCCAGCGCGTGGCCATTGTTGTTGTTAACGACCACGGTTTCCCCGCGCCTGCCCTCCGCGCGCAGCAAAAGAGCCGTGAGAGGCAGGAGACAGAGAAGCATTGTCTGTAAAAATAAATAAATAAATAAAGATTATAATAATTAAAAAAACAGAGTAAATGAAAGAGAAATTAAGACAGCAAGGGGGGTAAATGGAGCTTGCTGCCATAATGCGCAAGTGAACTAGGCATTCATAGTTTATGATGCAAGTATCATACGCACCTATATATACATAGGCCTATATGAATATACAGATATATATATATATATATATATATATTCACCTGCAAATAGTAGCATTTACCGTTAATTTCATTTTGTTATGTCAGCGTCAAAATGGACAAGGTTATTATGTTATTCAATCTATTATTAGATTTAATTAATTACATTGAGTAAATACTGGAGAGTGCCTCTTATGAAATTGCTTCTACTCCTCCTAAGCTGATTACAAACATTTGGAGACATATCGCATTTGCACCGTGACAGATGGAGCACGGTAAACGATTAGCTCTCGAGGCTCTCCACCGGTATAAACAGGCAATTAACTGCCCTCAGTACAATTACCGTTTCGTTGGAACGCAAACCTCTCATCTCATTTTACCAGTGCTATGAGCGAACCAGAAATACGTAGCTAATTTCTCCTCCACATAATAAGTAAATGTTGCCACCGGTCCTAAGAAATAGACTCTGT
Source organism: Esox masquinongy (assembly GCA_016801175.1). Classification (NCBI taxonomy): domain Eukaryota; kingdom Metazoa; phylum Chordata; class Actinopteri; order Esociformes; family Esocidae; genus Esox; species Esox masquinongy. The sequence continues at coordinate 3,948 of JACXGI010006638.1, forward strand.
TCCCCCGTCCACCTACCTCGGAAAGCTTGTTTACTGATCCCGTAGTAAACAGAGTGGGACGTTTTTACGGGTGTCGGTCGGTTTATCGGTTAGAGGGAAGAGTAGGTATCCACGGGACCTCCGGTAGCTCCGAACTCCGAGGTAAAAGGAGACTGCGACCGGGAGAAGCAGAGCCTCGGAACTGTCTTTCTCCTCCTCCTCGGTAACCCCTCCGCTCAGACTCCTCCTCTCTGGTAGCAGTTGGTCTCTCTCTAACCCTCTTTCTCTGTCTCTCTACCTCTCTCAATCCCGAATTGCTCTCCTGGTCACATTCACACTCCTCTACACCTCCCTCTACATTTCCCCTCCCCTCCTCTCCTCTCTCTCTCTTTTGCAGTGCAGAGTTGGTGTGTCATTGATATACAACTGAGGAATGGTGCATTCACATGGGAATATGCAAATGTTTGTTGTTTCAAGGCGAAATTCACCAGTGATAAGACTGCCAATAAAAATGATGGGTTTACTGATTTATTGTATTATTTTGACCGATACATGCACTTTTTGAGTAGTTGTACACAGAGAACTCATCAAAATGTAATCCGAGGGCAGTCTCTTGAATGCACCTATATGGACATAACATACTTGCCTATCCATCAAAAATCTTTGCCACACCCATGGACGTCTCTTCTCCACAATAAAGAATGATGAGTAGAGTATGAAGAATGAATTAGGCTATGTAGAGAAACGGGAAACATAACCAAAATGTCATCACCGTTGCCCCTCTCATCTCCTCCATCTCTCCTCCCCCTTTCCTCTCCTCCCAACCTGGCAGCTCCCACCTAAAATGTTTAATTTGCACAGAAGACCACGGAGAGGGAGAGTGTGGGCAGCGCACGCCATACACACACAATCACACAATAATATTGATTATCTGTAATTGGTTTTTTTTTGCATTATATTTTTTAGATTTAACGTTTTTCCGGACTGACAGTAGCGTGGACTCGCGAGCGCTGTTTTTCAGCACCCTTTCCATTCAGCACCACGCGTAGCGCATGCCAACCGGAAAGCAGAGTTTAGATTAGTTTATCTTTCAACCAATAGATCTCGTTAAGGTTACTTCACACGCTACGCAGCACGAAGCCTCGTTTTGTTCCAGTATCCGAATAGTTCCACGAGTGGCAATATTTTGGAATAGACCATATGACGCTCGCTTTCGCGCAGTGCATGTGCAGTGCTTCTATATTTAAAACTAGATTAAATGCACTTCCGTAGCGCATGGAGAGCCTGTCCATTGTCAGACATCGCATTTATTTTGGGAGATTAAAAAATGGGAAATATATTGTTTCCGATTACAATTACACGTGTTACTTTCCTGTAACTTTTTAGCAAAATAATTTAGACTACAAAGAAGTTCGGCTTGTGACTTCCCATTCTTTTCAAGTCCCCAGGCTGCGCAGAAATCAAACTATGTCGCCTGAATTTGGCAACAGAAACCTTAACCGCTATGGGACCTTGCATTTCCACTCCATTGGACGGTCTCCATTGGGAGGTCTCCATTGAAAAGAATGACATATGTCGCAATATAAGGCAGTACGAGCTTACATTTGATTTGTATGCGACATTAAAGTATCAGCCCATCCGCCTAAAGTTCCACTCACCTCAACTTTTTTCCGTTAATAGGAATGGCTATTTTCTAGATGAAGACATGCTGTCCATCAACATAAGGCTTTATGGTGCCCTTGAGTTCACAATAGATCAGTCCCAGGCCAGGAACCATTTTATGTTTGAGTGTGGTCTAGTTAAGAAAACATGCCCAACTGGAATTCAAATGCACATCCAACAGATTTGTTCTGGCACCAGGCGGTGGTGTCTACAATGGCGGCCTTTTGCACTCTACTTGATTTATATTGTTGTGTTGAAGAAGTCTTCAATTCAAACAGAGGAAAACCACACTGCTGTCACCAATCTGCTGGACTAGGTGTGAAAAAGTTAGTAATGCCGGCAAACGGCGTTGGTTTGTATTGTATATTGGGGGGGGTCAATGAATCCCAGGATTTTCAGTCACAATGACCTGTCTGTAATATTGGGGGATCATGACCCCCGCCCCCCCCCTAATTCTACACACCTGATGCCAGCTTATTTTTGTTGGGATGCGGTGAGTGTGGACTAGAGAAAATGCATTGTAACTACTGCAATAATATGTGTCTAAAAGCTCCAATGCAACATTTTAAGCTAATTATGAATTAGTTTACTGGTCGTTCTTAACTCTGCCATACTGGTACGTTCTGTGTCCGCGGTTTTCCCACTGGGAGTGGTAGATGACGGTCCATCCACTTCTAATGGAAATGTTTGCAAATTAAAACAGAACATGCCCACAGACCATAATTCCTCAGTTCTCATTTGGTGTTTGTTCTCCAGCGATCAGTCTGGCCAGCTAGTAAAGCCTTTTCTTATGAAACTGTACAACTATGTTGCACGGCTGTGTGGCCTGATCAGATTTGTGTAGGCTAAGTGAAATGGTCATCTCTCCCCTGCCTCCCTCCACATCCTATTTCATCTCTGTGGGCTAAGGCGGGCGGACCGGCCTTTTACTATGCGGCTACGGAGCGGCTGTCGCTCCCCGGGGCTTTATATCCACGCCTGGTGTGACTGATGAGACACGCGGCGGCAGCGCCAATGGTGCAGTGAAGGGCAACGGGGCGGAAGAGGACGGCGTCAACGTGGAAAGAGAAAGGGAATACGGGTGTGAGTGGACATCCTTTTGGATTGGTGTTGCTTTACCTTGCTTTGTAAGCTATTACATAACGTATTGAAGGGGTTCCTTACTTCCTGGTTATAAAGAAAGTGAGAAAAAGAACTGTGCGGTTAAACCAATCCTGTAAAAGTGGACGAGTTAAGATAAATTTTCGCTTTGTTAATGTTCAAAGCTGAAGTCGTGTCGCTTGCACTTCTCGAATTTCCCATGCTGAAACCTCAACATCTAGTTATAGGGGACCCCATTGTGGGTGGATTTGTAATGTCCTTGTAAAAACGTGAAACGCGTTGTGCAAATACGCTTATTGAAATAATGGCAAGATAGTGCTCAGTCACAACTAAATATTATAATGTGTTAGCATAAAAGGCGTCAATCTAGCCTAGCAAAATTGTGTATTGGACATTGACTCCGGAGGGCCCTGTGATCACACTTAACCTACTAGGAGCATTAAAAAAACAGAGGTAATGGCTTCTCGCCTGCTAATGGCTGATACATTTAATTGGAACTTTTAGATGTGCACTCAGCTGAGGCGAAACAATATTGAAAAGAGTTTCACATTACCACCACACGAATAAATCAGTAGTACTATTAATTTTGTTCATTTATTTATTTATCTGAGTGTTCATATGGCATAAACCCAGCTCCTGGCTGTCCATCAAGTTCTATTTAATTTCGTTTGCTGGTTGATTTCCTTCTGAAATTGACGTATAATTATTGATGCAATAATGAGAAGTGGGCAATGTGACTTGAATCTAACATGTACACAGTGTGGTATGTCAGTGACCTCTAGTGGTGAACCATCCACTCATTCGCGTCAGTGGGAGAAGCGGTAGACTTCGTTACCAGGCTAAAGTTAATTAAGATTTCTATGAACTGATGGAAGAAACATTGGTTTTAGTCCTCAGATGAAATAGGAAACGGAAAACGTTTAATAGTCATAGCCAATACAGACGGTGTTTAACCCCCTACCCACTGAACAAAGGAACGCAGGTTTGCATAAGGCATGGTCTGAAGAGATGACAGGCAGTAAGGTGGAGAGACACTCCGAGACTGGTCACATTGTTTATGACCTCTCGGTACTCTTTCAGGCAACACCGTGTAGTCCACCCAGTATGGAATTCCTCCTGGTCTTTGGGGTTGTTAAGAAAATCTTTGCATAATGGCTACTGGTGTGGAAAATGGGAGTAGGAAGACGTTAAACCCCAGACACTGATCCAGCGTCTGATCCAAGGTCTGTCACTAGGGCTAGGATATGTAAAAGACAATCTGCTCGTAGATCTGCTGCCTTGGTCAGGTTCTACCGATGTTGGGTAATGGGGTGAAAGGTCACCAGCGGTTGCTCTGAGCAGCTGTGTCCTGGTCCATGATGCGTGGGAGCCGGCCACTAGCCCCTCCTTCGAGGTAGCCAGGCTTCACAGCTGACACCTCTGGTTGTTTTCTCTTGCTTTTGTTCAGGTCTGGATGGATGAGGGAGGGATGTGTATGTTAATGTGAGCCTCAAAAGTGATGTGGGTATGAATAGGGTATTATTCTGATTGGTAACCTGAGATGGCCATGAGCATCTTCCTTCTTGCTCCAAATGTGGACAATCCCACCTCTTTCAGATCCTCGTCAGAAAGAGTCAGGAATGTCTGGAAATCAATCTGAAGAAATAGGTGGCATGAAAAATAATGTAACTCAGAGTACATACAGAATTCTCATATCATATCATATAATTTGCCACTGAAAAACAATTCAGTTCTGTCTATAGAGGATACTTCAACAGATAAAGACCTGATTCTCTGTGAACTCTCATATCCATGCCCCAGGGGATGCTAGCTGTCTGTCAGTCTGTCTCGCTTTACCTCTTGCTGTTGGAACACATCAATGTACTTCGCCAGACCGAGCTGACTCAAGAGCTCATCGAGGTTGGCTGTAGGCTCAGGGGAGGGGCTCCGCTGGGCGCTGGTTAATGCCCTCACCGTGGACACGCCCTCAAAGTAGTTAAAGCTCTCAGCTAGAGTTCAGATGTTGAAAGTCAAAGGTGAAGAGGTCAGGGAGGAATGTGGGAGAAGTCAATAGAAAGCATGAAAGTGTTTTCTCACATCTCTCAAGTGCTCTCAGATGTAATACGCTTAAAGCACAGCTTTGATACTCACTAAAGGGAAGATTAGCCAGACACTGGAGTTGCATTTCACTCAATGTTCTCTTTGTAGACTCTCTCTTTTTCTAAAGATACACACACACACACACACACACACACACACACACACACACAAAAACCCCACACTCAAAGACACACACCACTCTCTCTATCACTCTCTCTGTCTCTCTCTCTCTCCCCCTCTCTATCTCAAAGACACACCATACTCTCAAACGCATACGCATACGAAGGCACTTACACGTTTGAATGGTTTGGTGTCTGTTGGTTGAAGACGAAAATGTCGGGAATGACGAGGTGGATGATGATAAGGAGAAGTTAGAGGGAGAGGAAGAGGAGGAGGAAGACGGAGAGGGCGAGATGGTAAAGGATGAGGACAGGGATCCACGTCTGTCGCGCCAATTCTCCGAGTTACTGCCGTTCCCAATTTTCTCCATCCCATTCTGAAGGCCCCAGGTCTAGGAGAAGAGAGGGAGAAGAGAGATAATGTTGAATTCTATGCATTCTGTTTATCGTCTCAGTATTTTTCAGTTGAGTCCATCCCTCACTTTGTCTCGCCCATCTCCTCCTTCACTCCCTCTCTCTCTCCCCTCCCCCTTCGCTCCCTCTCTCTACTCACCTCCCCCCCGTCACTCTTTCTCTCCTCTCTCCCTCTCCTGTCTTGCTCCTCACTTCCACTCCTTTCTTGAGGATGAGATGTAATTGTTGCCTAAATTTTCTCCACTCAGAGTTTTTCTCAGGGCAGGAATACCAATACAGCCAAGCAGCTCTGAGAATAATCACAATGCTAAACCCGGCTCACGGCCTCTCCTAGCACGCTACAAATAATCACAATGCTAAACCTGGCTCAACGCCTCTCCTAGCTCCCTACGAATAATCAGACGCTCAGGCGAAACCCACACATTGACGCCTAAGTTCCCTGGCGCAGAAAAACACAGAAGTTATCCGACACTTCCCACTCATATCTATTATCCCAAATCAGTGGGATGTTGACTGGCTGGAAAGGGAGCATTCAGAGTGGATAACAGATGCTGCATGCTGGACAGTTGGAGGCCAGGTCAGCAAAACAGCCCATTATCTGTGTTGGTTTATATGAATGCAGGCTAGATGATGAGGTACGGTGGGTAAAGATATTAGCATTTCAGGTCAAACAGAATACCATAACAATTTGCCCATGCAGCATACAGTATAATACCGAAGGAGTTATCTAGGGGCCAGCGGTCAAAAACGCTGCCTTTGGTGCACATGTTCTGCTGAAGCGTGGGTTCGAATCCAGCCTACTGCTCGTTTCTGTAAAAACCCTCCAGTATCTTTCACCAACTTTATGTGCAATACAAATATATCTATTTACTAGGGGTGTAACAGTATGCCTAACCCATGGTACTGGATGGTTGGAGGATCCCGGTTCGGTACAGTGCAAAAAATTTGTGTCATCCGTTACTGAAGGTCAGCTTTTAGTTTATTTGGCAAGAGATTTAACACTAATCCAGGGAGAGTATATCATTCCTGATGAGAGCGCAATCTGAAATGAAGTGCAATATGTAAACATGGCAAAACCAATAGTGTGAGTACTAGCTGTTTGCTAAAATAGATAAGAGAGGGACCTTCATCACATGGCTTGAGTACCTCAGAAGGAGCTGAAACCTTCTATTCTAACCACAGTGTTCTGGCGCATGTCCACGGCTGTACACACGCATGTCAATGACATTGCTCTTGTCATTTCCTTAGCATGATGAGACTGCTGCTAAAGGCTGCTTGAATGCATTTAGGAGACAAAATTGTATTGTTTCTATGCGTTACCGTGTTGCTCTGAGGATATTGATATAGGGGTGATGTTGGCGTTACATGTTTAAAGTGTTAGTAACAGCGTAGGCTACTTTTGTCAAGCAGTGGCAACTTACAGTTAATGTTTAATGCTGTACTGGAATGACAAAATGCTGCCAAACCGGAGATTTAAACGAAACCCGGGGGATTCTGAAATGTTGGTTTATTGACACCACCACAAACCATTGTAGAACTAACTGTTGCTCTTTGAGTTCGGCTCATGAAACAACAGTTGGAAAAGTGGCAACAATTAATCATTTTGATTATGCGTTCGCAAAGGCTCTCATGTAAACAGAATAGCATTGTATGTTTTTTTTTCAGCTCAATCACATTTATTCAAGAGGCATTTGACACAGTATAGCTAGCTATTTATTTTGAAAAAATTATAAAAAACATATTCATTCTGGTTCACGTGCAAACCGTAAGAGACCCCCAGGCCCATACCATATGGTAAGGTTTTGAATAGGAGTACTGTTAAAGCCCTAAAATGTACAAAACAAAATATTGTAGGTGTTATAGGATTTGGGGAATTGGCGTATACTATATATATTATGTTTTTCGGGGGAGAATCCACTCCATTACAGAACTATTTGTATCACACATTCAAAAGCTATGTACATGTCTTCCAATGATTCATACCATTGACATTTACAGTGCCTTCAGAGTATATTCAGACCCTTTCACTTTCTCCACATTATTTTATAATTGTGTAGCTAACAAAGTGGCCGGTGATTCTCTTCAGGTTGTACCTGTGGCTGTCCGGTGTTTGCCAGGTAGGGTTTATAGCTGCGTCGGCTAATGTTGCGTAGCTCCTTGACAGCCTCTGTAGGCATGGACTTGGAGAAGCCCAGACCACTCCATGTGTCTGTGGGGGTCCGCACCTCCGTCTCCACTGGTTTCCTCTGCATAGCTAGGATAACAGATATGTATGTCACTCTTAGATCTCCCTCACACTCACACACGCACCTGCAGAAACATTTAAAAAGTTATTGTAAATCACTCACTAACAGGCTGACGGTAGTTTAATTGGTAAGTCGTTGATTAAAGCAATTAGATTGATAGACACCGGTGTTTAATTGCAATGATTAAGAATCATGTCACAGGCTTAGACACTGAACACACCGAAATGAAGAGGGTGAGAGCATCTGTTGCTGAATCTACGTATGAGTGGGTGACGTGCGCAGAAACTGTGTGACTAAATCTATATGTGAAAGAGTCTAATGAGTGAGTGTGTGTGTGTGTGTGTGTGTGTGTGTGTGTGTGTGTGTGTGTGTGCGGGTGTGTGTGCGGGTGTGTGTGTGTTTGCATGTGCACACGTGCTTGCCTGCGTGTGTTTGCTTGTCTAGCTCTCTTAGAGAGACATATGGGTCTGTTAATGACCCAGAGGCAGATGGCTTATTCAAAATGCTAATTCATAAATGCATAAAGCAACACTGAGGGAATTTAGACCATTTGGCTAAAGATCATGAGAATATCCCTCATTTTGAATTATATTCAATAAGTGTGTGTGGTGTGGTTCAGGTGTGCTTGTGTCAGGGGGCCAATTGTATGCGTCTGTGTGTTTGTGGTTGGGTGCAGGTGTGTGTGCGTCGGGGGGGCGGTCGTAAACGTGTGTGTGTTTGGGTGTGTCGGGGACAGTGGGAGGAGCAGCATTACTGTGTTATAACGTCGGCAAGGTGCACACCATAAGACTGTCCCTTCCATCACTCCTTTGGCATCTTGCTGTACTTTATCAGCGTTCTGCCTCACACTGGCACTTTAATGGTCCTCCATCACTGGTCTGAATAACAAACCACAACACTGGCCTTGTCCCTCCATAGACAAAAGTGGCTAGTGACCTGTCACAATAATATGTCAGTGAAACAAATAACACCAGGTGCATAGTAGCTGTGAAATGAGTCCCCTTATTTGCAATGCCAGGCTGGTGCTGCAATAAAATATTTCCTTTGTTGGGTTTCCAGCGCAGGTCAAAAAATAGGACTTTGCTGTGCGGATAAACCAAGAGGATTTTTTAAGGAGACCTGTTGGAGTATTGATCACATGACAAGACAGAAGCAAGAAAACATGACAAGGGCTAACCTCTAGTTGCCAGTAGTTTCTTCATCTCGTAGTCGTAATCCTACAGAAAAAGGAAAAGAGGGATGAAGACACTGAATGGAAAAGGAAATGCAATTTGGTTGTTCTGTGACTGTCTTTTGGGGCGGAACCTGATTAACTGAGGGGATGATGACTCAACCTGGCACTTCCCTGGAGTTAACAGGCATCCATCCAATAATAGCAAAGCATCAACTGCCAAAAACTCTAAACATGAAATTGTTCACCTGATTTCTGAGGATCTGATCCTCAGATTATTTTAATTCTGGGTGGGGGAGGACTAAGTAAACAAAACATCTAAATGAATATGAGTAATTCCAGATTACTAACAGTCTCACCTCAGTCCTTGAATCGTCAGAGGGTGTGTCCTGAGTCACGTCCCTCCTCAGGCTGTTGTGTCTAGTATCACTCCTCCCCCCCTCCGTCTCTCTCAGGCTGTTCCGTCTCTCACTCCTCCCCCCCTCCGTCTCTCTCAGGCTGTTCCGTCTCTCACTCCGCTCTCCCTCCATCTCTCTCAGGCTGTTCCGTCTGTCACTGCATCCTCCCTCCATCTCTCCGTTCAGCAGTCTGAAACAGAGCAGCTGTGGTGAAGACCAGTGTCAGATCTGAGCCAAAGAGCGTGACGGCTGTATGGAAGACTCACTTAGCTAAGCAGCTTTTTCAGCTATTCCAAGGGCTGTTGAGACCTGATACTGGAGAACGGCACTGAATAAATGCAACACCTTTCTGACATTGCTATCTTAAATAGCAATTTAAAAACATTAAGATAAAGCGGAAATGTTCTTAGTTTTTCATTTCTTTCTGAAAGAACAGGGGCTAAATCCTCTCAACGGTGATTGCATGTCCTTATCTAAGATCATCCACACACTGTCCTCGTTTCAATCTCACTAGGATATTTGGGCATATCCATCCACAATCCTTACCTCAACCATTGTGCCTGAGGACATGTTCATCTGAGCGTCCTCAATATGAATGTGTTTACCTCATGGTCATGGCCTGTCCTGTGGAATGGCGTCTCCCCTGGTTGAGGAAGCTGCAGACCTCAGGACCCTGGAGGCTGCTCCTCCGACTCGTCATCCTCACCTGGCTCAAGACATCCCTCAGCTCTGATGTCATCAGACACGGGCTCTCCTCCTCATCTGACAGGCCGGATGGATCCTCATTCTCTGGGATCTAGAGAAACATAAGAGGTTTCATTGGTAAAACTTGACCCTGAACTGATTCAACAGCACAAATGTTATGATAACTGCAGGTAGATTCATATCCCCTGCAGAGACGCACGTTACTACTGTAATAACTCATCATATCCCCTGTAGTGTCACACGTTACTACTGTAACAACTCATCATATCCCCTGTAGTGACACACGTTACTATTGTAACAACTCATCATATCCCCTGTAGTGACACACGTTACTACTGTAACAACTCATCATATCCCCTGTAGTGACACATGTTACTCATGTAACAACTCATTATATCCCCTGTAGTGTCACACGTTACTACTGTAACAACTCATTATATCCCCTGTAGTGACACACATTAATACTGTAACAACTCATCATATCCATCATATCTTACACCGCCAAATTCTCCCAGCTTCTGTATTTCAGGTCTGATGAGTTAGGTTACTATCTGTTGATCAACCTGTGATTAAATAGGATGTTATCTAATGGTCAACCTGTTTCTCCAGACCTTTTCCAGTTGTCTGCTCTCCGTCGCTTTCATTCCCATCCTTACTTCCTCAGAGGGCGGAGTCAGGCCTGGTGGGGGTGAAGGACGGGGCTTAGTTTGGGGGAAAGAGCCATTCAGAGCATCAGGGGATGATATAGAGCCGAGGAAGAGGAAGAGCAGGTCATGATAGAACTGGGTAAAACTGCGTAACAGGAAATGAAAAAACCACACATACACACACCGTGGTCTGAGAGGCGGAGTTGCTGCAAAAGCATGTTGAGCCAGTAGTTGGTTAGCTCCTTGCCGACCATCGTGAGGTCAGAATTCATATTAGTTACCATGGCGACCTCGCCAGAATCCAGACCCAGCAGCAGCCGCCGGGCCTCGTACAAGCTGGAGATGTTTCTCTCCAGACCTTTAACCACCACGGACTGGAAAATGTAGTTCAACACCATGTTATTTAAACCAGGAAATGTAGTCCAACACAGCACAATATTTCATCAACACTACCGTACCAAAACTTTAGGAACGACATAACTCGCTAGGACACCTTTATACCTTGGTGGTCTGTTTGACTTTGGGTTTGACACTGATGAAGATCCCCAAACGCCGCATCATCTGAGCCAAATGACGAGGGTCCACCTCGCCATCCTCACGCATGTCAAACATCAGACACACAGGCAGGCAGTCCTGTGGAATGATAAAACCCTTACTGTACCACATTCACACTTCACCAGCCTGCTCTCCACACTCGGAAAGATTCAAAAAGCTTTCAGTCTCAAATCGTTTTTGGTATGTGTGTCAGCTGTCGTGTGAAATGTTAAACTGTCAAATAAAATCAATCGATCCGGCTCAAGTCCGACTGCCCGGCTGATTCGTCTCGTGAATGGAGTTATTACACAAGAGGCAACCATGACCCTCCTCACCATGAGCTGCTGCCTGGCCAGACACACTCCGTCCGGGCTGCCCTGGATGAGCAGCGAGGGGGGGTTCTGAGGGGCGCTGAGGTCCGGCAGGACTATCTGGGTCTGGGTTTGATGCATGACACCCAGGAAGTGGGCCCCGTTCTGCCCCAGCAGGAAGAGGTGCTGCTGGGAGGTCACGTCCAGCTGGGTACTGACCACCCCCGTGATTCCTCCCTGGCCCTCAGCAACGACTCCGACCTCTGGCCCCAGCAGAAACTCCATCAGGATACACGCCGCCTTCTATCAGGGGTTAGGTAGAGAGAAGAGCAAAGCGAAGGTGGGAGAATAATGTGTCCAGTGTTAACGCTACCATATGAAATTAGCATTGTCCCCTTAAATTGAAGTTTCTGTTAAGTCCTGGGGGAAGTATATCTTTCTGTCTAGTTAATGCAATTGAAAATGTTAGAATTTTTTAAAGATAGGAGACAGATATTTGAAATGCGTAATATTTGATAGAGATTGATCCAGCAGTCCCCCCCGAAACCAAGAAAAGGACGGAGTGTGGAGTGTTGCGGAAGGTGTGTGTGTATGTGTGTGTGTGTGTGTGTGTGTGTGTGTGTCTGAATCTGTAAGAAACAGACCTTGACAGCGGTGGCATTGCCCTGCAGTCCTCTGACCACACAACAGCTGCTGTACAGTCTGGGCTGAGCCCTGAAGTTAACGCTGACCCCAAGAGCCTGTGCCACCTGCTGGATGACCGGCGATGCTGCGTCCGGCAAGGCTTGCGCTGCCAAGGTTACCGGGAGGTCAAAGGATAACACAAGTGGCTGGAGGTCCTGCAAGGCAGAGGACAGAGAGGGGTGAGAGGTCATGATGGATAGAAAAGTCTAATAAAAGCCAAAATGCAATCCATCCATGACTTAAGATGTAGACACTCACACGTATCCTCTTCCTGGCTGCCTCAACCCCTTGGACAGGCCCAGCGATGGACACCTGCGGAGATGAGGTGCGTAAAGATGTAAGGAACGCAACAGAGTATGATGCCTGTTTAGACAGTCGCAGATCAAACCATCAAACTGAATATACTTGGACAAGGGATAATTTCCGTTTGTTATTAAGCAGAGGTCTTATCCAGTAGGGAGTGCTTATATGGTATTTTTATACTTTATCATACAGACCCCACATGGGAATCCCACCTACAGTTCTGTTATTGCAAACTCTACTAGGCAGCAGGAATTGGTTGCTTAGAGACAGTAGCTTTAAAACAGTCCCTGGTTGCTTAGCTACGGTACCTGGTTGCTCTTCTCTCCAGTGGCGTTGTGTCTGTTGGAGTCAGGGAAGTGGATGTGGCACGATGTCATCTCCATCACCTTCTTAATGTTGCCGCCCCCTTTCCCGATCACGTGGGAGTGCTCTGTGTGGGCAACGTCCATCTTCAGGGTCACCTTGTTGACCTGACTCAGGAGAACAACTGTATTTAGCTGGTTGCCTTGAGTACATCATACTGTACATGAGATATAGGAGTTTTCCTCAGCGAAGGATGCTCACCTTTGTCTCCAGGAATTGCAGAATCTTCTTTTTGGCCTCGAGAACATTAATTCTCTTGCCCTCCACCTTCACATGGGGGTCTGGGTCATAAATACGCGACAGAATATAAAAAAATATATATTTATATAACTCTAGCAGGCTTTGATTAATCTTTAGTATAGCATCGAATATCAAGTTGAATAGGAGATTGAGACAGGTTGAGATGTTCAGATGGATTGAAACATATTGAGTTTTAGTTAGACAGGTTCAGAAGGATTGAAACATACTGAGATAGAGTGAGACAGGTTCAGACACAATGAGACATATTGAGATAGAGTGAGACAGGTTCAGATGGACTGAGATATGCTGAAATGGATTGAGATGGGATCCGATATTGAAAAGGGTTGAGACAGTTTGAGACATGTTGAGAACAACGTAATCAGGTTGAAACGAGATGAGACGGGATTCAAATGGGTTAAGACAGGTTAAATCAGATTGAGGCAGGTTGAATCAGATTGAGAACGGTTGAAACAGGTTGGTAAATATGGAGTGTCATGTAGTCTAGATTCGGTAGTGGTGACATCACCTTTCTTTGACTTGGCTCCTATTTTCAACTTGGATGGCCATTTCACCTGGGTGTCAGTTTCCTTCATCACCTGCAAGAGAAAAAAGAAAAAGTGTGTGTGTGTGTGTGTGTGAGAAACTGAAGTGTTTTAACGATAGGTATTTTACTATGAGAATAACACCAGTTCATACATCCCAGATATACAGTCACACTCTCACACGCAATGACACATTGTCCTACTGAGAGAACACAATGCTTCATTAGCATCTCTAAAAGGTCTATCATCACCGCCATTGCAACGACAAATTGCTAAGTAACAATGTCAACAGTCAGCCTGTGACCTTTGATGTTCTCTGCACAAAGGTCCTTAGATAATACTGCAGACTTTTATGTATGTATGTATGTCTGTTTTTGTATGTCTCATAAGACCCTCTCTATACATGTACTTACTCTCTCAAAGAATTCTTCACCTGTGAGTTCCTCTCCAAGTTTAGGAGCTGAAAAATATCAAAAAAGAGAGGAGAGACATATCGCCCATATTCTGATAAATAAATACAAATATTTAAATATACGTTGAAGAAGAATGTTCCAAGACACAGGGTTAATGGTTATTGGTGACACCTAAATAGAGACCAGTATATGCGTTCATCTCAGGGACAACATTTAAACAGTGAGAGTTGACGTTTGCAGAGAAGAGGGGGTGGAGCGGTGGAACGTAAACATTTTTAAAAGGGCATTGCTCCACAATGACATTTACAGGGCGAGAGGGGGAGCCCCCCCCCAAAAAACGCCCCCATATCACCATGGGTAACGCTCCCCGAAGCCGAGGAATGGTCACACGAGCAGCATGAGGAGGAGAAAGAGGAAAGGCTAACAACGTCAAAGGTATTTCACTGACGCATGGACCCCCTACTCCTCAAGGAATTAAACCACAACCAATGACACACTTTAGAAAGTGATCCCCATCCTGCTATATTGACTCAACTCCCCACATCCCAGCTCCCACTCCAGCAAGATAGCAGACTGACTGAAATTCTGGGGAATGACAACACACCGTTAAAAAAAAAAGGTTTGGTTTGTTGGTTAAGTGTGAGACATACTTATTCAAAGCACTTATATGCAAACCTTTCTCTCTCACACACACCCTCTCTCTTTCTCTTTCTCTCTGTCTCTCTCTATCACACACACACACACGCAGACACACACACACACACACACACACACACACACACACAACACACTAAATCATCCCTATACACTTCAAACAGTATGAATCCTTCTCAGGTACTCTAGGCTGAGGGAGAAAAATAACAGCCTCTTACTCAACCGTCCTGTCAAGTTCCTCTGGGACACGCAGGAGGCAGTTTGTCACAGACCTGCTCTGCACTGATAACTTCCACCGACAGACACCCACCCACCCCACTGTCAGGGTAGGACAGATGACACTAACATGCCTCTGTCTCTGATCCCCACATCTGTGCAACACACAAGCAAGCTCACCCAATAAATCATATCACGGCAGAAACATTACCGTTGCTTAACAACAATGACAGCAGCTCAATGACGGACTGACAGTTATGTGGTGGGATGAGGAAAAAGGCATTAAGGGCAGCTCGGGGGGCACATTACACAGGGCTCCGTACAGCACAACAACCACCACGCTCTGAACTCACTCAAACTCCTTCGGAAATGGAGCAACACGCGAGCCAACTTGTTTACTGAGCAGATTTACTGTCGTAACACGATCGTGGTCAACTTATGGTAAAACCTCCACCGCAAGAGACGAACACACCTGATCAACACACATACCATATAGCATGCTCTCCAGCTTCTTCCTGTCAATACGGAATCTCTCCTCAACCCACTCTGGGTCCGACTGTTCTCCTCCCACGGTCTCCAGACCTGGTCCAGAGTTGCCTTCCAGCTCATCCTCGTCCTCCTCATCCTCTCCGTCACGATGGAATGAGGATGAAGAGAGGCCGTAAGATAGTCTCTGCTCCTCCTTCTGGGTGGCTAGTGGACTGCGCTCTAGGCTACATGCTGGGCTTGGTTCTTGGTCAGGCCGTTCTTGTTCCAGCTGGGTCAGGATGGGTTCTGGTCCGGGTATTTGTGGTTCATGCTGGACTGGGAGAGAAGAGCTTCCCTGTGTTGTGGTGGCCATAGCAAGACTGAGCCTTCGTCAGTGTGTCCAGGGAGACAGAGAGAGAGAAGGGGAAAAGAGAAGAGAAACACCTCCTCTGCCCCTAAACCCCCGCCCCGCTAATACCTCCCCTCACATCCCCGCCTCCACACACACACACACACACACACACACACACACACACACACACACACACACACACACACACACACACCATAAACACATTTCAATAGGCCATAGATAGAGCCTGAGAAGGAAGTGAGGAGGGCCTGAGGAGATTGGTTATTATAACACTGCCCGATCTGCTGCTGCAGACGTCTTTCTTTGAGGAGGCATTGAACTGGCCGCACAGACAACATCAGAAGACCTTAACAACGACACATACTGTGCATAGACAAGCGGATACACACATTCCATCCTGATCAGAGAGGCTATGCCTTACAGATGTAGGGAACCTACAGAGTGCCATCTCTAGTACTGAGGGCCACCGCCAACCCTGAATGAGAGGACGCCAGGACTTGAGATTCCTGATGGGGGGGAGGGGCCGTAGAACAATGTTGGGGATAAAAGAGCCCCTCCGCTAAGAACCAGTTCCAGTTCTGTTTGCCAGCGTTGCCTGGCAACCAATTTGTTTACGAACAAGCTGGCGTTGAGAAAGTCATAAACTTCGCTACAGGGGAAAGATGGTTAAAAAACTTAAAGAGCAGAAACTTAAAGAGCAGAAATTCCCCGCTGCATTTCATGCCCACTCGCTCAATATCCAACCCCCCAAAAAACAGTCCCAGAACTTCACCAGCTCTACAGCGGAGCTGATCACTTGGCTGTAGCAGTTGCCTCTGTTATACATCACCCAGAAAAATATCACCTCAGACAAACAAAGAATTCTGATTCTAGCAGGGCATACGTAGAGTGTCCACTCTGACTAGAATGACTGTCCTGGAAAGAGCAGGTCACGAGTGGGAGATCACTCCCGCGCACATCGTCACCATGGAAACTGGTTACAAGGATTTATAACTAATCGATTTTAGGTTACACTAAACTTGACTTCACAGTTCCTCCTCTTCCAGACTTAGAAATAGTGTGAGTATGGCTCCAGAAATCGTGTTGAGTAACTGTTAACCCTGGGACGGCAACACAGAGAAAAGCAAAGAGGCCTGATGTTTCCAAAGTGCCCTAATCACTTACAGAAGACCCACAGTTCAGAAATTGACACTTTATAGCTGTGTGTTGGACACACATACAGGGAGGCAGAACATACATCAAGTGTGTGTGTGTGTGTGCTGGAGTCATGGTGTTTGCATGATGTGCTAGTTTGAGCTGTCTTAGGGGGCTTTCATTAAAGCAAAAGAACAGGCGGTACCTTATTAAACCACACAAAACGAGACACTCTCACTCAACAAAAACAATAATAATAGTAATTACATACATGAAAGAAATGTAGCTGCTCTACAGCAACACATATGTTATTTGACAACTGGTCACAGAAACAACAGATAATAGTATCACTATAATAGGTTTAAACATTGGCCATAGATTGCCATACAAAGAATGCCACAAAAGGTTGTTAGTAGCTACAGTTTCAAGACAAAATGACTTCAGTATGTTACAAAGAGCTATTCATAGCGTTTACAAACACAGTGCCAACCAGAATTATTGGCACCTTATGTAAATATGAAATAACTATTTTATTCAAATACACGCCTGCCACAGTTATTGGCAACCCTGGATTTAGTTCTTTGTCCCCCTTCCCTTTGCCAAGATTACAGCTCTAAGTCATCTCCTATGTTTGATGAGGTGGAACAGCACACTGGAAAGGATTTGAGACCATACAGAAACTTTCCATATGGTCCTATAACAATAATAATTACAGATTATTATGAAAAGATATTCATGGTAGGTTAACAAAAAACGTAGAGAATGGATAGAAGATGTGTTTGTTTTTTCACGAAAGTGGTGAAAAAAAGAGGGCATTCCTTAAACTCGGAATGCTTATCACTAGCTTGGACACGTGAAGGTGGATTTTTACCACAGTCTACGACCAGTCAGCACAGACTAATCAAGTGGTCAAATTAATGAGACATGGCTACCCAATTCCAGCCCCGGAGAACTGAAGCTCTTTGGGTTTTTGTAGTATTACCTGGTAGAAAAATGGTGTCCCAAGTATGAAACGGTCCCTGTTTACAGGAGAGAAGTTAAAAACTAGATGTACTATTGTAACTTGCGTGGGTGGAACTCGGTGGCACTGAGCAACCACTAGAACCTCCGCTAGATGGCAATACAAAATAACGAACGACCTACTTCTGTCACCTCAATATTTGCTATTTCCGGTTTCGAAAAATAACTCGTGACTCGTCTGAAATATAATTTTTTTCATGTAGAGCTAGTACTGTAATCATTCTGTACCATGGGGAGAGAATACTCGCCCGAATAATTTGTATATATACTAATTTAGGGCAAATATGGAGAAATATAAATTGTGACATTAGCGCTTGAACAACGAAACATGTGGAGAGTTCAAGGACTTGTTGGAAGAGGTAAGCGACATGTCATTGACTCCTTTACGCGCCACCTACTATCGAAGTGTACCCGTGTCGACGCCTGCAAGATAGGTGTATTAGACCTATTCACTAGTAAACTAATGTCGCAGGAATATGAAAACCAAATCGGGGCAAACGACTCGATGTTATTCTTTTGTAGGTTGGCAACATGATAGGTGCATTGCTATCATTGTCCGCAACCAATCAGAAGAGACAAACCGTAATTTCAAGTGGACTATGTTCACAGTCACGTGGCTTTTCAGTTCCAGTACTGGACGTCTGAAACTGCTCTCAATGAGGTGGAAAAGGTCAATTGTTAAACAAGGGCCTCACTAAGTTACAGTACTGTAATGCCTTATTAGGTACGATTCTTACACATGTCACTGTTATATTGGCACTTTGATTAATCGTTTTTCTTTCCTACAGTTGGATGTGTGTTTACATAATAACACTGACTAACCAGACACTGTAACCTGTTTTTTTTTTGGCATCATACGCAATTCAGGTTTTTTTCCCATCTCCATCCCCCTCCTTGTGTTTTTTTTCATATCCTGCCTTCACCCTCCTAAACACACAGTTATACTTACAGGTCATGTATTATAATACATGTCAAATATGAAAAAGGAAGGTGCTGGTTTGGCCCTTACCAGAAAATGGACAAAAATGAGTCTGCAATATCTTCTAGTTTATATTCATGGTTTGGAACTGATTTGCTAAATAAAGTAAATTGCTTTTATGCATAATCACGCACATCTGACCCTTTTGATCCCAGTTTTGAGCCGGTGCCATGTTCACACGCCCGTGCGCCTGTCCCAGAATCACCATGTGGAGGATGAGGTCATCAACAACTCCACTGTCCTCTCCACTGGCCATCACCTCCCTGACAACAGGTACCTAATCCCTTCTCGGGTGGGATAGCTTGGTGGGACAACCACACAACCCTGTAGTAGTAAATGAAGTAGATTATCTGCAAAGTCAACATTAGGAGGAAAAAAACACCCAGAAAATACAAACTTCAAACACCCTCTGTCAAGTCTGGAGGCTCGTGCTGGGATAGCTTAATGCAGTAGCGAAACCCACGTCCACCTTTATACATGTGACTCATTCGTTCGTATCACACTCTATCCCTCAGCTCTCAGAAAGAGGAGGATGGCAACAAGAGGAGGAAGCAGAGGACCTCCCAGTTCTGCTATGCTGGGCTCACCCGCTACAGTGCCTTGGATGCAGTTGGCTGGGTATTGGCCTCACACACTAACATTCAAATATATAAAACCCATGGCACATTTGGAAAAACTGTGACCCTTGATCTCACTTTCTCTCTCCCTCTCTTTCTCTCTCCCTCTCTCTCTCTCTCTGTCTCTCGCTCTCTCACTCTCACTCTCTCTCTCTAGGGAGCAGCTGCAATGCTGTTGATGCAGATCTGTAGGAGGATCCACTCTCAGTTCTCTGGGGCTGATCCCAACTCTAACACAGGTCGCCTGGCCGCGCAGGGAACCCTGCAGAAGTGTGGCTACCGCATGCTGCTGGAGATACGTGAGTTCTGTCTCACCCACTGTAGCCCATTCATTACTCCAGTGGGTTCAGTGGAGGTGTGACGTTCAGACACGCGGACTTATCGACTGTGATCCGTCTGGATGCCTTTTGAAATGTGTTACTGAATGATGTCCTTCCCTCTGTGTGTCCAGTGACGCGCGGTGACATTCTTCCTCGAGGGAGGAGTGTGAGGTGTCTGTCCCAGATCCAGCTGCACAGCCAGCAGGACCTGGAGCAGGGCAGCAGCAGTAGTAATGACAGCAGCCCTGACCAGCTTCATGAAGACTACCTGAATGCTGACAGTCTCTTCACCGACCACCAGGGGGCAAACTTGAGTCAGGACTCAACTGGAACAGGTCACCCTCCCGGTCTACCTTGTCTGTGGTCTGGGTGAAACGAAATAGTACACTTGTCATGATTTTTTAACTCCAGGCCGTCGTACACTTAGAAACCCTTTTTTTTAGTGCTGTTAATGAATACTTCTATAGTTTTAATGTTATAAGCGTTATTAATAAATGGTGATTGTCAAATTATTCATGTTACTTGGAATAGTTTTTGTTTTTTCGATCAAACACTCTTGAAAATGAGATGATGGGTCTCTAGAGATTTAATCCTGCAAAACGTCAAATCTATTATAGAGGAGTCGTGGTTGGAGCCCTTCCTGTCTGCAGATGGATCCAACCATGGGCAGGGAGTGCATCCTGAGCAACACCATGAACAGGTGAGATGGTGGGCTGATTCTCTGTTACTCCTCTGTAAGGGGAATGATGCCTGACTCCTTTGACCCTGGCCTTTGCCCGTGTTCCTCAGCATGACTTGGAGGGGGCGGCCAAGAACCTGCAACAGGTGGCTGAGTCCAGTGTTCCTGTAGTCCTCAACATCATCGGACTGAAGAGTGCTAAAGCTGGAGACTTCAAGGCTGCCTTCTTATGTTTCCTGGCCTCAGCCAGACAGGGCTACTGCAAGGCCCAGTTCAACACGGGTGTCTGCTATGAAAAAGGCAGGGGTGTACATCCAGACAGGGAGAAGGTCATTAACACAGACACACACACACACAAACTCTCTCACACACACACACACACACACACACACACACACACACACACACACACACACACATAATGACTGACTGTGTACTGTCTCCAGGCTCACCACTTCTACAGCCAGGCTGCAGCAGGAGGTCACAGTCAGGCTCAGTACCGCTGTGCCAAGTTCCTCCTCCACCCCAGCAGAGGGCAGCAGAGCACACAGCAGGACCTGGACAAAGCCATCAGTCTGCTGCAGCAGGCAGCCTCAGCTGGCCTGAGAGAGGTGAGGAGTGAGGGAGTGTGGGTTCACACAAACTGTTTATGTAATCAGTGTGTGTTGATGCCTAAATTAGACCTGAAGAAAACAAATAGATTTTAAGAGTTATTTGTGGGAAATTTATATATTTTTTTTTACAGCTTTTCTTGTTTTCCTCTGTTCTCATCTGTCTCAGGCCCAAGTATATCTGGGTTCTCTGTACTCACAGGAGCCGGACCGAAACGGGCGCAAGGCAGTTCACTACCTGAAGATGGCAGCAGAGAGTGGAGTGAGTCACATTCAACCTTGTGGCATTTCCCAAACTAGTGGTTGCAAACCCATGTAGGGTCTTTTGATTTGAAAAGTGATGGCAAGATAATGTCTGGGGGGATTCCGGTGAATCCAGCCCTCCACTGGAATCGTTCCCCAACCTCATCACCAACCGAATCGTTCAATTCTCCCAAAACTACAAAGGAACACTTCGGAGTAGATCTGAATGTCCTTCATTTCAGTCCTTTGTAGATATCCAGGTAATAGGTGAAATTTCAGTGCAGATTTTCACTACAAATATTCAAAAGAAAACAATCAACTAGCTCCACTGAGTTACAATTTCTGTTCAGTTGATGAAAGGAAAAAAATATTAGATACAACTGGTCAGCATTTGATTAGCAACTCAAAAACAAAAACTTATTCAAGAAAAATGCACATAAAATAAATAAAATTACATTAAAATAACAGAGGCTAAATAACAGAGGCCAAAAGGCTAAATAAATACGATAACCTAATCAAGGGGACTTTTGGGAACCCCTTGTTCCATATTTCTTCTATTCAGAACCCAGTGGACATTGATCCATTTCTAAATCAGAATGTTATTGTTTTAAAAAACATTATATCCAGATTAGCCTTCTGGTCGTTTCAGTCACTTCACCCCAATATTTCTTTGAGATTTAAATACTGTCATATAAAAAATACAGTTAGACTGTTGTAGGGTCCTAGACTAAACGAAAGAGAAAATAAAATCTAAATGGAGTTGGGGACTAAATGCTCCAGCAATATCCCAGTCATCATAGCCTGTTTTCAGTTCAGTGCTATGTGATGCTGATGTGTGTTTTTCTACGTGTATGCGCAGGACAGCGAGGCTCTGCTGTTCCTGGGTCAGTGTTATGAAACTGGGCTCGGGGTGACCCAATGCTTCTCGACAGCTGTCGGGTTCTACCAGAGAGCCGCCCAGGCGGGAAACAGCCAGGCCAAGAGGTTACTGACACGCCCATGTGGAGTGGACGGTAAGGATCCACATATATAACACCAACACAGCCCTATTACATGTTTCTTCACATTTCCCTCCTGCTAATGGCAGGACCTTCCTCCGTCCCTGTAGGAGAGGTCGCGCTGCGCTCCATCCGCTCGTCTCCGTGCTTCTCCGTAGCGGACTGTCTGCGTGGACCACTCTCTGCCCTTTCCCCCCCGGTCCCTCCCCCAAGTCGGCTCCCCCTCCACCACTCCTGGAGCACGGGGAGCATGGGCGCCGCGGCAGCCGTGCCCTCCCTCCAGCTTCACCCACCCCCCGCCGGCTCTGAGAGACATCCAGTTAGGTGGACAGTAGGGGTGGGGTAGCTAACGCACAGTTGTGCCTTGTGAATGTAGCGGCTGGAGACTTTTAAACACTGGGACCTGTCAGCAAGGTTACTGTGTGTGCGTGCGTGTGTGTGTGTATTTCACCACAGGTCCGTTTGTTGAGGAATGTGCGTAAGTAAGGGAGATACCAAGCCGTGTTTGAAAGACAGGCAGGTCAAAATTTGTGTATTGCTTTAACTGTTCACCTATTCAATAGCTTCAGTATACTTCCTGTTAAATTTTCTTGCAGCCGAATCTTGGCCAGCTGCTTTACGATAAACTGGGTCAAAAGATGGTATTGAGATGTGTGCCTTATGGAATTACTGGGACTACAGGATCTTTGCCTCCCTCTGGTGACGTGATTGTTTTGTCTTTAAAACTGAATTACCTTGCATGTGAACAGACTGTATGGTATCGGTCAGGGTTAAAATAATGTGAGTGAAAAATGTCAAGTAGCTTGCAACAAAGGGGCATTTTGCACAGTCCATCCCAGGCCCATGCGATCAGTATATTTCTATAAAGTATAGGTAGCTGTGGATTTACCCTTGTGGTTGTGGATAATGTTTCTGATATGTACAGTACCAATCAATAGTTTGGCACTTCTGACTGGCACTGTGAGGTTATACATAATTTACTGTTTTGTATGTTCTCTATGCTTTAAGAACACTACTGTAGTTGAATGCACAAGGTGTCACTGGAACACCATTAAAAAAATATTTTCTATTTCTTGTTCTGTGAACCTGTTTCATTTTCATTATAACTGAAATTAACATACAGAAAATACAATTAATTACGTGGACATATTATAATTGGACATTATGTCGTCAAGGTAAGACATGAATGTGTCATTAAGGAAAAAGACACCTCCATTTCTAAAGGGGGTGTGGTTTTTCATAGATGCATGAGGTCATCTGTGTCTCTGAAGTTAAACAATAGCCAATGGCACTGCAAATGTTCAAGTCCTCACGGGCTTTCTTTCTGGAAGCTCTTCACTTTTGAGGGGAAACTTAAGTCTTGTTTGTAACTGGCTCTGCTTAAATCATCTATCACTTCACTACTTTAATCAGTAGCGTTTTACTATAGCCGAAACGATAGGCTACTCTAGGCAAGGAAATGTTGATGAATTGTGAGTTTTTATTACGTCAGTTGAATAACACTATAAACACCAAAATAGCAGGTTTTTGATTGATGATGGCTCTGCGTTTCTTTCGAACCTCTCTGCGCATACAGCGTCTTGCGTCCAGCGCTCTGATTGGGTCCTGGACGTTCCAGAGCGACGCGACGCTTCAGGAGGCAGTGGCGCAGAGACAGACTTGCTGTAGCTAGGTACCAGCACGAGAGGAGATGGGAGACTGATGTGATCTGATACGGGTAGCTACGGGAGGACTCGCTCTTCAAAAGCGGGCGTCACTTCTCTGTCTAATATTAGTGTCGTCGTTGAAGCGGTGGCATAGAAGCACGATTGCCAAACGTGGTGAGTGAATTAATCTAAATTAAATGTGCAGGCTACGTTCTGCTTCGACTTCTAGTGCGATGATGTGATGGGGAGAATACTGGGTGGGAGAGATACGTCAGAAGATTTAATGCGTCTGATATCGATACTGTAATTTTACCTTGTTTTCACAATTGGCAACAGATTGCCGTTTTTTACAGGACATTCTGCTTGACTTTCGAAATCGGTTAAGCTGCTATTATAAAGGTACACTGCTGTATCCTACTAGGTATGAACAGGATACAAACATTCTCCACCCATTAAGTGACATCTCCTTAAGTTGAAATCTATAGCATACTAGTACTAGTTCAAGCTTTACGTCGCTGGAATGGCTGATTTATTGCATACGTATATTTCAATAATTAGCCAACCACACCTTTTGGCTTACACGAATACCGGTTAATTATTTATATTCATTAACTGGAACAGGCCCATACCTGTAACATCTAACTATACCGATCGGTCCGACATTTGTTGCAGGTTATGCTATACAGTGACGTTAAAGCAGCATCTTTTAATAGACAGTTAAAGAGCATACACAGTGAAATGCATAAAACAACACTTAAATTATTGCTTTTGTAATTGGGGGTCTATGTGTACTGTTCCATCACATGGTTGTCAAGCTGTGAAAAGTAACCTTCTGAACCAACCTGTAACCAGCGTGAGTCGTGCGTACTGATCTGACACGTTCCTCTCCATCAGTGTGTAGAAGAAGCTGTGTGTATCTAACGGTAAAGATTGGGTAAGGTTGTCATTCTTTCAACGCCTGCTCCTCATTTCTGCAGTAACTCTGAGGGGTGGTTTCCCAGACAGGGGTTACGTCTACGCGACTGAAAACATGGTCAATGGAGAATCTGAATTCTGTATCTGGGAAACCACCCCTTAAGCGTCCGGATATTTCCAATAATTAGGACACGCTGGTTGACTTTCTGCAGTATGGGTCGTGACATCATCTGGCAAGGTCTCATGACTGACCTACGGAGATGGAAATGGTCAACAAAAAGATTGTGTTTTAAGACAACAGCTGAGCTTAGTGATGCTTTGTAGTCAATGTCCCTACTGAGAACTGCTGTGTCACTGTGCCTCTGTTTCTCTTATAACAAACTGTCTCTTCCGTTTGTCTTGCTCGCCAACACCAGAGGAAAAATACCCTACCTCATACCCAGACAGAACCTAGCACCCCTCTGCATCTCTGATGTATGCTGTGCACATGCAGAATAAAAGTTGGCCTATGGGCATTTGCATAATGTGCTGTTGTTACATGTCAATCGTGTTTTTGTCAGTTTTGGGGTTTTGCCAGGCATTGTATTTATGTTGTTCACAAGGTTTCTGCTTACTTCTACCAGAAGAAATACTTGTAAATTGAATAGTGAGAGAATGTAAAAAAGCCTGAAAACAGTAGGGGATGTTATATCACTTTCAGGGAGGGTCAACAAGTGCTTGTGTATAGAATACGGTCAAAATAGTAAATAGTATGTGCAGGTTGATTGACCTTGTTGACATTATTTGTGTCATCTTTGAAAGAGAGAGGGAATAGAGAGGGAGGGAGCGAGATAGAGTTACAGAAGCTCTTCAGGTTAATGTTTTTCAGTGCTTTCTAACACCCAGAGAACAACACCCAGAGAAGACATGAGGGTCCCTGATGAAAAAGTGCATTGCATGGAGATATCTTCTCCTAAACTATCCTCTCTTGCTTTTTCCAAAAGCTTGTCTTGTTTTGAAATCTGCTGTGCCCATATTTTCCATCCTTTCATGGAAAAAAATATCATTTGTCTTTGTTTACTTATGTGAGTGTGTACTGTATGTACAGAATGTATGTATTTATGTGAGTGTGTACTGTATGTGCGGAATGTATGTATTTATGTGAGTGTGTACTGTATGTACAGAATGTATGTATTTATGTGTGCCCGTGTATATGCGTGAACGTTTGTGTGTGTTTGAGCGAGTGTGTGCACGTGTGTGGATGCGTGTGTGCTGGGGTGTTTTTGTGTGTATAAGTGTACTTGTATGTCGTGCCATGAATGTGTGCAAGTGCCTATGTACAGGACGTGTGTGGAGATATTATTGAATTGAATAACAGAGTGTGAAAAAACAGCCATTTGGCTAAACCCAAAGTAGTAGTCTTACTAATCCTGATACCATCTGAACTGATTATGATGCTCCCCGTCTCTCACTACCAACTCAGAGAGTAGGATTTTGTCTTCAGCATGCCAGTATCTACACCCACTGGAGGTCCACCTTACATTAGCCTGTCTCCTTTCCCCCTTGCCATGTAGCATAAGTTAAAAAATGAACACGCTGGTAGCGCTACGCCTACGTGATTCCCAAGCATGTCGAGAAAATAGGAGCCAGGTTCTAGGTTTGGCACTGTAGTTTAAGCGGTGTGCCATTTTCCCCAGATGTGAGGAGAGGGCTTGGGGCACTGTTACAAAACACACCACAGAGTGCGTCAATAAAACGCTCCGCTATTGGTCGATAGGTTGCCAGATTGTTGAACAGTTAAGGCTTTTAATTCTGTGTGAGTGCCCTGGCACCAGATCAATGCCAGAGGGGTGTCCCTGGGCATGGGGGCCTGTCTACGATCATAGAGACGGTCTGTATTCATGTGTGCTTCTCATTTAGACTGGATTAGTCATATGCTGACTGTCTTGTGTTTTCTCCTCATATACCTCCATCCAGCCCTGTGATCCTAACTCATCACCATGGAGACGTGACTAAAGCCACGTTTCTGTCAAGTGCTGTGGTGGATAATGTACCATCTTAACCATATCAGATGTTCAGTTTCTATAAAAGCTTGGAGCTGGTGTGCGTGCGTGTGTGCACGAGTGTGCACGTGTACTACTATACTTCAGGCCAGGTTCAGACGTCCTCAGAACTAACCCATGGTAAATCTTGACTAGTGAGTACATTTTGCCGGTCCTCACTTATATTAATATATATATTTTTTGGCTTGGGTTTAAGGTGAGGGTTAGGGTTATTATGGGGTTTTAGTGGTTAAGGTTGGGGTTAGGGTTAGGTTTAGGCTTAGGTGTTACAAAAGGATAGAATTTTAATTTTAATCAATTGTGATACCAAAAAAGTTCTCACAAGTACATTAAAACAAGCGTGTGTGTGTTTCTGGGTCTGTTTGGGTGTCTGTCTGTGTATCTCGCTGCGTGTGTTTTGTTGTTCTCTTAATCCGACGTTTCACCTCTCTTCTGTCAGGTTCGATCTCTGGTCAATCATGATGTCCGTCCACACCCCCCCTCTCTCCCGCAGTGGCTCCTCCCCTTCCTCTGTCGGCCTGACCAATCGCAGCAGTCCCGCCGCAGCGCCTCCTACCTCCCTCAGCCTACGCTCCTCCTACAACCAACTTTTGGGTCGTGATGTCATAAAAGAGTCCCCTACCCCAATGGAAACAGGAAGTTCTGCCACTTTACCAAAGAGCCGACGTAGATATGCCATGACCAGCGTGCGTAGCGCCATGGGGCTCAGCGACACCCTCACCCCTCCTACTCGAAACCAGCTCCCCACCGGGGGCAGGTGCTTCCCTACCAAGTCCTCTTCATCCTCTGCCCTTTACTCCTCCTCCTCCTCCTCTTTCTTTTCCACCAACCCCAAACTGGCAAAGAACGGTGCCAACCTGCAGAGGAAGGCCGAGACTCAACAACAGGGGCAGACCAAAACCAACACAGAACTCAAAGAGCAGGATGACGACTTTGTTGCTCCTGTACACAGCTCTGATTGGTTAGAGCGGGAGAAGGACAACTCTCTGGCCTTGCCCCCATTCCGTCGGAGGACCAAGAGTTTCCTCGAGTTCCACGAGAAGGAAGAGGACACTCCTAGTGAAGAAAACAAAGTAGAAGACTTTCCTAACGAAGGTAATAAGGAAGAAGATCTCCCCAGTAAGGAAGAGGAGGAAGAGGATGAGAAACACTCTTGTCCTGAGAAAGACCAGGTCAGTCCGGATAAAGGGAGGGAGAGACCGGAGGTTGAGAAACAGACCCCTGATCAAGAGGAAGACGAGGAGGAAGAGGGTGCTACTCCAACAGCTAATCATGCTCTAGTAGGACCGGGGTCCCACACTCCCCCATTCTCCTTCAAAAACTCAACTCTCAACTGGGCCCAGGAACACAACGTTCAGACGTCCTTGGCTCCCCCGGGCTGTGAGGCGGCCCTATCTCCAATCCAAATTCATCCGGACGATGTCGAGACACCCCCAAAACCCTCCCAGAGTGTCCAGGTCCCCCCACTCAGAGTGATCAAGGTGGAGCTGCACCCCAACAACGAAAACCAATACCTTCATCACTCCTCTACAGCCGCTAAGCAGCCAGAGGAGGAGGAGAGCACCCCACTCCTGGTCCAGACCCCATCTGTATTGTTTGGCCCACACCCA
>JACXGI010006639.1:8274-41192 GCA_016801175.1 Esox masquinongy
TAGAGACGTTGGGAAAATGCCTGATTGCAGAGAGCTATTAACTATTTGCTGTAGGTCCATTGTTATAGAGTTAAAAATTGTTTTAAAAAAGTCTGATGGCAGTGTGTCGAGACAGCAAGTGGAAGCTTTAAGATGTCGAACTGTTTCTTCTAGGGATTTTTGATCAATTGTATTAAAATGCGACATAATAACCAAGTTAGTTCTTGGTGGTCGTAGTGACGGTACAGTGTCCTTGTTAGACTGTGTAGTTCTGATGGCCCGTCTAATACTTAGAATTTTTTCACTAAAGAAACACGCACATTCATTACATTTCACAGTGGACATGAGTTCTGAGGCTATCTGCTTTATTGGGTTTGTAAGCTTGTCGACCATGACAAATAGAGTGCGGGTATTTTTGATATTCTTGTTGATCATTCCCGATAAATGTTGCTGTCTGGCCCTGCGTAACTCATTGTTGAAGCTACCAAGGCTTTGTTTATAGATAACATAGTGAATTTGAAGTTTAGTTTTCCTCCACTTACGTTCCGCATTCCTACATTCTCTTTTCAGGGCGCTTACCATCATGGTGGTTCTCTATGGTGTTTTCTGTTTGCTCATAATTTTCTTTACCTTTACCAGTGCAACACGATCCATGACATTCAATATTTTGGCATTAAAATTATCCAGGAGTTCATCAACTGACTCAGTACTTATTGTTGGAGAGATAGCTATGGCTTCCATAAACTGAGCTTTGGTACTCTCATTAATGTACCTTTTCTTAACAGAAACAGAGTTTACTGGAACATTCGGGGTGATAAGTGATTCAAAAAAGACACAGAAATGAACAGACAGGACCATGTCTTTAACCATGACAGAGGAAATATCGAGCACAACATATAACTCATGCACCACACATCACGAGATGAGGGGCATGAGAATACAGAAAAAGACATAGAAAAATACAAAATGAAGGAAGCCCCAGGAAGGAGGTGAAGCCGAGCCAAGTGTGTTGACAGGTAGCAACAATACCCCTGAGCCAAGCAGGACACAGAATTCTGTAGCGTCTTAAGCAGTGATAGAATCAAGGCACAGCACAAGATTCCATAGGATAGTTCAGAGGTCTCGGGCAGCTGCGCTGAAAACCGACTGAACAAAAGACGTGGGGGGGGGAGACATCAGTAAATAGAAACTGACAAACTCCGAAGGCAACAACCACGATGCTGCGGCGCAAATGTCATCTACCCTGATCCCGTGAAAAAGGGCAGAGGCTGCGACACCACGCGTGGAGTGTGCACGGAGACCCTCCGGAATGACAGAGCCAGACGTCTCGTAGGCCAAAGTGATGCAGTCACAAAGCCAGTGGGAGAGACGCTGCTTAGAAAGCGGACGACCCACCCAGGAATCTGAATAACAGATAAACAGCTGGGGAGTCAGTCTGATAGACCTGGTGCGCTCCACGTATAGAGCGAGAGCGCGAACCGGGCATAGATGGTGGAGCCTCTCGTCCTCCTCACGCACGTGCGGAGGAGGGAAGAAGGCCTGTAATTCGATAACTCTAGATCGAAAAGAGCTGGTGATAACCTTAGGCACGAAGGACGGGTTAGGTCTCAGCGTAGTGCAGCTTAAGTCCTCTCTGATAGCCAGACAGCCTGGGTGTACAGAGAGCGCACGTGCTTAGCAGAGCACAAAGCGAGAAGCAAGGCAGTCTTAAGGGAGAGCAGCTTAAGAGAACACTGCTGCAAGGGTTCGAATGGATGCTCGTATCCACGAATAGTCGAGGGCGACCTATCCATATCAAAGAGATACTGTAAAAATCACAGAATCTCCTCCACAGGGCAACATGAAGGGTCAGAAGACCTCTGCGCGCACCACGTCGCATACATATTCCACCGAGTGGAATACATTTTGGACGTGGATGCTGCCCTAGCACCCTGGATGGTGCGGACCACCGCAGCGGACAGGCCCCTATTCAAAAGCCTGTCCCGTTCAGGGGCCAGACCATGAGGGTCCTTGACAGCGACGGAGGGTGTAGAATCGAGCCCTCCGCTTGAGACAGTGCGTCCTGTCTGAAAGGAACAACCCACGGGCGTTCCGCCAGCAACTGGATCATTTCCGGGTACCAGATAGCCGCGTGCCGGCCCAGAATGTGGGTCAGTGATAAGGAGCGAAGGTGGGCATGCGCCAATAGCCAAAGACGTGTCGCCGACCGGTGGAGACCAGGAGACCTGATCCCTCCTTGGCGATTGATGTAAGCGACTGTGGCCCGATTGTCTGAGCGAATCAGAACATTGCAGCTCCTGACCAGGTCCGAGAAGTGCGTCAGCACCAGTAGGACCGTGTCCAGTTCCAGCAGGTTGATGTGGCGAGGGCCGGGGGGCCACACGCCTCCAACGCCCTGAGAGAGCACCACGGGGTCTCTCCAATATTCCAGGTCCCCCCCGTAGGTGTAATGGCAGAGATAAGGTCCGGTTCCGATGGCACACAGAGTTGACCCGTTGGTGAGCGAACCAGGCCTGCAGGATGTGCATGTGCAGTAGACCCAGCAGTACCACTGCGTGCGCTGCTGCCATCATGCCCAAGAGGGACATGACGGCCCGAACCGAACACCTGCACGGCGGGCGGCACAGGTTGAGGGCAGAGAGCAAATCGAGAGCCTGAGCGTCCGAAATGCGTGCTGTCATTGTGCGCGTGTCCATGACCAGACCCAACTAAGAAACCTGCTGGGCTGGTCTCGGAGTGCTCTGTTTCCAATTCACAGCGAGCCCTAATCGCGTGAGAAGGGACACCACTCGGAAAGTGTGTACTCTGGCCAGCTCCAGGGACAGGGCTAAAATCAGGAGATTGTCTAGATAGGCTAAAATCCTGATGCCTTCCCTGCGTAGGGGCTCCAGTGCCGTCTCCAAGCATTTGGAGAAGGTGCGCGGAGCCAGAGTGTAACCGAATGGAATCCTCATATCCTTGTAGACCATGCCCTGAAAGGCAAATCGGAAAGACTTCCTGTGCCTGCGAATGATCGGGACATGGAAGTAAGCATCCTTGAGGTCTATGCTCGCACAGAAATCTCCTGGTAGGAAGGGTTCCAACAGGCGAGTGGTGGTGAGCATACGGAACGTCCGTTTGGCTACGTGCGCATTCAGATTGTGCAGATCCAAGATTGGTCTCACTCCTCCCGTCTTCTTGGGAACCAGGAAGTAACGGGAGTAAAAACCGTCCTGTCTGAGATCCTCCGGGACCTCGGAGATTGCTCCTTTGCTCAACAGATCCGTTATCTCTGACAGGAGAGCAGACACTCTGTCGAGTGATGACATCACCGTCTCCACTATTCCCGAGAAGGGAGGGGGAGCCGAGCGAAACTGAATTAGATAACCCATTCTGATCGTTCAATCGAGCCAGGCTGACATAGTACAGTGATAATTCCCACTCCCAATAACCCTCTGAGAGAGGAAGAGCCTGTAGTTGGGGGGCGTTGGTCAGGAAAAGCTTGAATTCCCTATCTGCCCCTACCGCCGCCGAGCTTGACTGGAGAGGAAGAGACACAGCCCAAGGAGAGCAGAGAGAGAAAAGGATGAGAAAAAAGAGGAGCTGGGCCAGGAGGCGAACTTCGGTACATGGAATGACAGCCGAGAGCGCGCTGTACAACAGGCACAGCGCTCTCACTCATAGGAATCTGAGGGAGAGAGGAATCCGGCATTTGCATACGCGGATGTTGCACCCTAGGTGGGGACGCGTTGCCATGGGGACGCCGAGCGGCGCTGGCAGAGACCGGGGACTCAGTGAGAACAGGTAGCGAGATGGGGGCAAGAGCCAACGACGTTACCTGGTGTTTGAGCCTGTCATAGTGAGCGGATTGAGAAGCCACAACGGTTATGTCTATAACCTCCTGTGAAATCTCAGAACGCTCGGAAGCCCACGAATGGCGGGAAAGAGAGGAGCCCGGCATTTGCATATCTGGACGTTTCGCTGAAGGCGAATGAACGTCGCCATGGCAACGCCAGGCTGCACTCTTAGAGCGAGTACACTCGAGACCGGCCGGCAGCGGTGTGAGGGACATAGCCGGCGCTTAGTCTATGGGAGATGGCGGGTTGAGAGGATAGAGTAGTTATACCTATAACTCCCTGAGAAAACTCACTACCCTGTACATCGCTAACACAGCTCTTACCATTACACTGAAAGGGAAAGGGAATAGAGCATGCACAAGCTTATTGTTAGAAAACAGGCAGGCTACAGGGCGAGAATGAGGGAGAAGCCGCTCACTTGCGCCACTACTCATATCCATAGAGGCACAGAGACAGAGAGAGCGCTCGCTGAGTCTCTAATAGCCACCGATGGAGGCAAACTAGGGCATCCAAAAGGTAAAAGTGGTTTAACAGGCTCAGACAATGCCTGAGCCTGCACAAAATCACAACTTACACCAAAGCACCATTCAGCCTTTTTATTAAAGGAAAAGGTTTAGTGGGACGAATCTGCAACGCTGTCAGACTCGGCCCATACCTTGAGGAGGGAAGGAGACGCAGAGGCCGTGAGGGCGACGGCGCCACCCACAGCCTGCTCCACGCCTAGTCAGGACAGTCTGGGCTTCTTAGTTGGACACGGAGTGGCGAATTTGGGGGCGTACTGCCTGCGCCGAATGGCAGGAGCCACGGTAGCCAGAGGAGGAGGGGCCGGGGCAGTGGTTGAGGAGGCAGCAGAAGCTTGGCGGCGCTGTCGTCTTTTAGCAGAGGAGCCCGGGCGATGTGCAGAGGAAGAAGGTTGTGAAGCTGAAGAAGAAGCAGGGCCAGCCAGAGGGAGGTGACGAGAAAGCTCCTTCCGTCCCTCGTAGATTCTCTTAAAAGAGGCGATGGCAGTGTGGACGGCATCGCCGAATAAACTAACAGTTTAATAAACTAACAGCGGCGCAGAAGGAGCAAGCCAGGGGGTCGGTAAGACCCTCGCGAGCGTGGGCCGGTCCCAGGTAGGAAACACAACCTGTGCGAGTCCTTTTCCGGCACCAAGTCAGTGCAACGGCAGGCAGCAGCTAAAAATTTCTTCATGGCGGAGACATCGGGCTGAAGAATCCTGATGACATTCTTCAGCTACTGAGTTACTACTGATTACTCTCTTCAGAGAGCAAGGCTGATTAAAAAGGGAAAGTATTCTCTGGGCTCACGGGTCCTATATAGGGGCAGGCGTGCCCTGATTGGCTGTTGCATCTTGCATAATGAGTTTTCAGTCCGGCCGCTGACGCGGCTAGGGTAAATCACTAGGAGCTAAAGCCCCTCTAGTGGGCGGAGCTCCACGACATATAACTACAGTAATTAATGAAGTATTTTATTTTTAGATTGTAATGATAAACATAATTGTAATAACAGAGTAGAAACGACACGTAAATGACATTATGATGATGAGCATTTGTTCGCCCCATTTCAAACAAACAATACATAACCCCAAATGTGACCATATATTTTGCGTGCGTCACACCTACTTGAAGATGCAAGTAGCCAGCCTACCTTACCTATTAATAATGGTTACTGCACTGTAATCATATTAACAAATTGGATTATCTTATACTGCACTGTAATCATATTAACAAATTGGATTATCTTATGAATAATGTATATTGCTTAGCCTATTGTTCATGCAAACAACTCGCTACAAGAATGCATGTCCTGAAGCAACATTAAACAATTACAGTACAAACTGTGTTCCTGCAAAAAAAGACATGAGTTTATGTCTAGTGTCAACATGAACAAATTACACTATACCCTGTTAGTCAATGCATTTGTAAATCATTAATAAAGTAAGGGTTATCATTATTAACTGTTTGTTCATGTCATTATTCATCATTCGTTCATGTTAACTACTGTATTCGTTAATGGTATTTCATGTACCCTTATCGGAAAGTGTTACTGAAACAATGTAAAATCATAAATCAAAGACAGGCTGGCATGAAGATTGTAAAATGTGAGAAGGAAATTAAAACATACAAGGCTGTGAGAAAGTCATGGAGGAGCTATGGCAGGGGCATCTGATAGGTACTGGAGCATAGATATGAAGCATAGATGGGACATGTACTTCTATCTGACATCTCAATAGCTCCGCCCTCTTACCTGGGACCAGTTCGGAAAAGTCAAGCCACTCAACACTAGTCATGGTGGTATTTGTGCAGCAGTAATTTGGTCCAGAAAAAGGATAAACAATACAAAGGAGGTGGGAAACATTGTTCATGCATCAGTAATTAGTGTAGAAATGTATGATAACATACTTAACTTTACATACCATGTTTTTATTCAAAGAACAAGAAAGCTAATCCAGCCTAACCGTGGCTGTTGATCTAAGGAACTTTACAGTATCAGAATTCTGTTTGTTTTTTAAATTACCGGTCTCAGCTAGCTTGCTACAGTAAATTATGAATTAATGTTGCACACATGTGAAGTAACCTGTTTTCAAAAAATATAATTACTGTATATAATCAGCAGACGGCGATGTTGGGTACCCTTTGTCCACAAAAAAGTAGCCTTGTTTCTCCTACGTCTGTCCTCAGACTACTAAGCTACTGTTAGCCTACCAAATTCAGTGAGCTAGCTTGCTCCGTTTAGCGTACTGTTACTAAAATAGTGATTTCTACAATGAAATAAAATTATTATATTTAAATGTATATACAAACACATACATGTATTATAATTTAAAATCACAGTTAATTGTTATCTTTGGAAATAAAGAAATATACATTTGCACTATATTTAAAGTACTATCCTTTATCTTCCTACATTAGACCATAGCCATTGTATACTCTTAAATTAATAAATAATTGAAAAGTATTTCAAATGAATTTGTTTTTTAATATTCTGAAAGGTACAGTCATTCTATGCATTATGCTATGCTTGACAGTGTCTATTTATATTTTATTAAGGAAAAGTAACTATTATAAGAACTGAAATGCCACTTCTACCATGTGTTTGTATTGTAGATTGTTTAGAACAGGTCCCAGGTAAGATGGCTGTCAAATTGCTCCATTCTGATTTATAGGGGCTCTATGACATCAGCCCATCTACTGTTCTATTATCTATGCACTGGAGTCTGCTATCTGAAAAGTAGTAGCAGTGGAAGTAGTTTTACTGCCAGAGGCTGGTTGGCCAGAATAGGAAGCAGGGCCAGTGGAAATGTAGAGGTAACCTGTGAAAGGAAGTTGCAGGGCAAGATACTGACGCTGTAGTTAAACACTTTTAGTCTAGATAGAGTGAAGACAAAGGGACAGGAATCAGTTGGTAAAGCATCAAACATACTGCATTTATATTACCTTTAGAAACCATCCTGCTCTTCTGATTTATCACTGTATCCAGGAGTTCCACTGATACCTAATGTTTCTTTTGGAGATGAGCCCTGAATTGCATTACTGAATCAAAATACAAATGAATGGCAACACAAAATGCAAAGAGAACAAAAAAGATGGCCAAAGCAAGCAATCGCATTCATCTATAATAAGGCTCTCAATTAGCTTTCTGAATTTCAATTGATGAACCTTTGGAAGATTGTTCCACAAATACAGTGAAAAGAAATGAAAAGCATAGACTGGCTAAATAAAAACAGTAGCTACAGTGGGAGTTTTTGTAAAAGAGCTTAATTAACAATAAAGCAATCATTCAAGGCTATGTCTGAGTTCCAAACAGACCCATATTCCCTTGATGTAGACATA
The DNA here is from genome assembly GCA_016801175.1 of Esox masquinongy. NCBI lineage: Eukaryota > Metazoa > Chordata > Actinopteri > Esociformes > Esocidae > Esox > Esox masquinongy. The sequence continues at coordinate 15,926 of JACXGI010006639.1, forward strand.
ATTACCCTTGCTAGTGTCTGTGTTGTAAATAATTCACAGTCCCACAAACTAAAACAATTTGGATCATGTACAATGTACCGCTTGCCCATGCACTCATGAACAACCTACATCCTTTTCTACTTTCTACCTTTCTTGCACTAAAGCCAACACTTTCTAGAATTTCTTCAAGTACACTGAAGTTCTGCACTTTCTGTAATGATAACCAAGCCAAACGACACGGTCATATAGCCAACTCTTGTGGTAAGATGGCATGATAACAATTATACAAAGATTTTGGCTTGACAACATGAACAGATTTGGGAACAGGCTAGCCAAATGTTTATTTTCTGACAGTCAGTGTTTACATTTTTGTGTGTGTGTGTGTGTGTGTCTTGTTACTAGGGCTGTCGCGATATACCGGTATTGACGATAACGTGATATTTAAAAAATGAAATATTGATATCATGTTAATAATTCACATATGATAATATTGTATTCACTAGGCGAAACTGAAGTTGTATTTTTCCAAAAAAACCTCTTGGTTTTTTGATACCTTATTCATGTCACTTATAGACGAACAATGCATGTGCTTAAACAAGGAGACTGGACCTATGCACTGACATTGAAATCAACTTGTTAGCCCCAATAGAACCCCCGGGGGAGATCCGCAAATACGTGCCATTTTAGTAGCCTATTCACATGGAAAAAAGGACGTTGTATTTTTCCAAAACTCCTCTCGGTTTTTCCATAGCTTATTCATGGACAAACGATGCATGTGCTTAAATTATGAGTCTGGACTTATACACTAGCGTTTGAATTAACGCCTTTTTGTTGCCTATTCACTAGGCCAGTGTTTCTTAATCCTGGTCCTCGGGACCCAAAGGGGTGCAAGTTTTTGTTTTTGCCCAAGCACTCACACAACTGATTCAAACTAAAGGCTTGATGATAGGTTGATTAAGTCAATCAAGTGTGTAAGTGGTAGGGCAACATTTGAATCAGGTGTGTGAGTGCTTGGGTAAAAACAAAAACATGCACCCTTTTGGGTCCCCCAGGACCAGGATTAAGAAACACTGCACTAGGTGAAAATGGTTTGTATTTTTCCAAAAACTCCTCGGTGTTAGGCTTTGTGGATTTTTTGTTTATCAGTTCACCTGGTTGCCTTTTCACTGTCCATTAAGTGTAATTGTTCTTTTTGTACCCTTTTATTTTATTATTTGTACAGTTATGGTTACAGACTCTCTCCACCTCCGTACACTCATATTTTGAGTATAATTCATTTGCCAAAAAAGAGAAAAAAAAACACATTAGAAGCGATAATATTGTTACCGTGAATTCTTTTGGCCACGATAATCGTGTAGTGAAAATCTGATATCGTGACAGCCCTACTTGTTACCCTGGCTTATCATATTGTGCTCACCTGGTCTGTGATGGAGTCCTGTGAGGGTGTGATTCCTTAGCCCATTATGCAATCTCAGTAGTTGGATGTCCAGTCCATCCAGTCCCTGCCTGTTATTGTCACTGAAGGGTCAGTTTCTACCCTGTCCTCTTCACTAAGGTTGAGGAGCCAACAATATACCACACTCACTGAGAGGGAAAAAACAGATGTATTTTAGGCCTAATATTTTTTGAAGTGACAAAAGCATATATTAAGAGTAAATTATATCTAAACTGTAATTTTGAAATGAGAATGCTCTGTTGGAAATGGTTACACGCTTGTTACGACCAGGGTTGGGTAGGTTACTTTTTAAATGTAATCCGTTACAGTTACAAGTAACCTGTCCACATTTGTAATCAGTAACGTAACTTTTTGATTACTCAAACTCAGTAACATAATCTGATTACTCTGAATTACTTTTAGATTACTTTCATATTAAGAGGCATTGGAAAACAAATAGGAATAGCCTATAACCAACTGAACACCTTTTGTGGGTGTGAACACCTTTTGCGGGTGCACCTTTCAATCAATGTTAGAGTTTACATAGCTGGCCAAAAACAGAATTCACATTTTACCTTATGGGTTGTGCAGGCTACAGTGCCTTTGGAAATGGGTTTCTAAACCATTGCTTTTTACTTCAATATGATTGGGCTACATCTCTACATTACACGCTAAAAGTCTGTCAGATATTCAGTCATTCCAATGAATCCAATAAACCTCGATCTTCCAGAATCTGCCTTTTTATCTGAACATAACCCATAATCTTATGATGCTTAAGCCTGTTCTGTTATTTGTGTTTTATTCAGGGGCCTAGGTTTGATTTCAAATGTGAGGGGGACAAATATTTTTTGCAAATGCACATGGTTTTGGAATGGGATGTCCAACAAGCTCATATAGGTGTGATGGTCGGGTGTCCGCATACTTTTGGCAATATGGAGTATGTGCACTGTTGGACACAACATCTCTTTGATTCTTTTAGAATAAACATGAAAAATACTGCCTTCAGCCATTTTATTTAATATTACATAGTTAAAATATTGTCTAGGATGTGTGCTCTTAGTGTGGGTGACATAATGTGATCTACATGTACATTTTGCCTGTACTGTACTTGAATTTCACAACCTCACCTCCCAAGCTCCACCACAACCCTCTGGCATAACTACACTGGTTGACTCAACATCCTTCAGGTTCTGCTAATAAATATGAACATTCAAGATATGGGCTACACATGAAAACAAATAATTTTGGTTAAATTATCCAGTTTTATAAACAACTGCTATGTATCATCATTTCACCTCAGCTCCATGGTTGAACTTTTCTCCCTGGCTGTCTGATCCTGCTGTGGCAGAGAACTCTGTCATGGTCACCATCTGATCCTGCTAAAATGCAGCACAGAATATGACATAAACAGCTTGATCTAGACTGATTCCTGCAGAACCTGATGGCAGTGTTTGATTTATAAGATCCACATTAGGTTGAAATGTCAAATGCAACTATCTATGTGTAGGGAACTACATGTAACGTTAGCTAACTTTTCAAGAGATGGACTATTAACCTAGTTAGTTAGCTAGCTATTTCTATGTCTCATAGATAGCTAGCTGTGGGACTCACTTTGTCTTTGCATAGAAAAAATGCCCTTATGTCTAATTTAAGTCTCTTCTTGGCTGGTGTCATCTCTGTGCTAGCTGTGAGTGGAATGAACAAAGTGTTAATGTGTTAGATTGTTTGCTAGCTAGCGAACAAAATGATAGCTAGCAAGCTGTAATATTTATTTTGCAACTGTGGTTAATATATAACGTTTGTTGCAAACCACACTTAACATGGTTGCCGTTTAAAAAAAACACTCTCTGATAGATTAGGTAATTATCTACCTTATTCATAAGTTATGGGAGGTAGTGAGCTAGAGGTAATGTCAGCTAGATTACCGAACTTTCATGAGCCAGATATCCCTTTTGCTAGTAGGACAGCCTCCACTCTACTTCGGTAACTATCTCCGCGCGCATGACCTTTCCAGCAACTACCTTAAAGCAAGGTACCTGCGCATGTTCCAAAAGTCAGTCTTAATTAGGAATTACTGTCCTGCCTCCGCACCGTTCTAAAGCAGTGTTTGAGCTTCTCTTATAATACTGTTCTTAATAAAAAGTCGGGGGGACAAAATGTAATTTTCAAAAAGTGTGTGGGGGGGGGGCATGTCCCACTCATTTATAATGAAACCTATGCCACTGGTTTTATTCATGTTTTTAATTGCTTCAAAACATTGTTGAAAAATAAATGGCAATTACTCGAAAAGGGTATTGACATAGTGGTATATAAAAATTAAGATATTCGTAGCTTTTCGCGCATAAACAAAATCTGCAGTAGTCTGATGATTTGCTCCACAATCAACATTGTCAAAATGTTGCAGAAACCCCCTGCACGCGAATGCACGTTTGCAATCGTGAACACCCGCATAGAAATAAGATTTACCCGCGCGAACGTAACCTGCGATTATTATGGCCACCAGTGATGGATATTCAAAACGCAAATGAAAGAAATAAACTGTGATTATAAACCTGCACTCTTAGCTTAAAGTAAATGACGTCAGCAGCCAATGATAACCAATGAACACAATTTTCAGAGATGCAAAGCAAGCAGAATCACATGGCCTACCTGTATGGACAGAGTTGGCCAGAGTGGCCGCGACAAATGCAAATAATCATCCTTTGGCAGAGTGCTTCCCAACACACCTTTTCTCCTCAAATGTCGTGGTAAATTCCATATAATGTTTTATCTGTAACGTGGTTACAGCTATCTAACAAATAGTTGCCTAATCTATTAAACAATTCCTGTAAAAGTTCTTCGGTGCAACTCGTCCTGGCTGTGTTGTTCGGTGCATTTGACAAATAAACCTTGAAACTTGAAAAAGATATAACACCAGGTAGGCATATTGCCTATCATTGTTCTGAGAATTATGCGTCGAGTAGATAACTAAATAACATTTTATATGACTCGGCTAATATTATCGAAGATATACTCTGTTTTTACCAGCCATTCAACCAACCAAAACCGGAGAAATTTAAACAAACGCTTGCTCCGTCACTAAACTGGTTATGCGCGTTCACCTTTACGCACATGCTGATCACACACAACTGAGGCGCGCAATTCATATTTTGGTTCAAATAACATATTTTGGTTCATAATAATGTTTTTATAACATTGAATAGTAAACTCAAACATACAACGTGTCATAATTATTTAGCGCACCTATTCTTTTTCAATTGAAGTAATCCAAAAGTAATCATAAATTTTTTCAAAAGTATCTGTAATCCGATTACAATATTTGTTGGTAACGTAATGGATTACAGTTACTGTTTTTTTGTATTCCGTTACATGTAACGGATTACTTGTAATCCATTACTCCCAAACTCTGGTTACGACCCAGTGGCCCTTCTGGGGTGTGATAGGTGGGACATAAGATACACCAATGTTTAATACTGCCAATGGTTGGACAGCGACCAAGTACAGTAGAGTGCAAATAGGTGGTTTTTATTTTAAATCGTGCAAATGAAGGTTTCCACCACCAACACTCAAACAAGGGGAGAGGGAACACTGGCGGTGCCAAAGGAAAGAAATAAACAACTCCTACCTAAACGATAATGGAGCTGACTAACCAAAATTACATTAGGTAGCACTCGCCCCTGACCTAGTGTGTTTAACAGAAAATCAACTGGGGGTTAAATGTAGACCCCAGGGCATCTTCCCTGTTTTTCTTCTCCCCAAATAAAACAATAAGGATCAATCAATCTAAACCTAACCTAAATTAATAACAATAATTACAAAACAAACACAGGATTTCTATATACACAAGGGCTATAACAGGAAACAAAATCTAACGAGAATCACTATGCAAACTAAATGCAGATGTGGCAACAATGTCTCTCTCTCTCTCTCTAAATTCAAAAACAAAGTTCTTTCTACTGGCTGCTTCCAAGGCTTTATTTAAAGGGTGGTGCGGTAAAGAACTGGCAGGCGGCGGTATATGGATTGGCTGATGAGTAGGCGGGAGCAGGAGGACAAGTTGAAAATGGCAGTGTGATGGACCAATCCTGGGGAACATAAAGTGTGAAAGATAAAGGAGAGAAGAACACAAAAGACAACACAAGTACACAAACTAATGTGTGGGCACATAATACTTTTCTCCTAAAACCAAAATATTTATTCAAAGGATGTGAGGTCAATTTTAAAATACTCAAGGATCCTTGATGAAAGGTGGTTATAAAAAAAGGAAGAACACCGGCCACGAGCGGCTAGCATGTTGCCGTTTCAGTAACATTGACTGAAATTCAATAGTCATAATCCCCACAAAACCTAGCGGCAAAACCTGAAAGCGCCTATTATAATGCTTGTGTTATTCCACCATTTATTTTGTTCATAACAGATTTTAGATTGAAATATGATCTGTGCAATGTTGTAGGCTTACACAACCACAGCATTTGGATGGGCTGGAGTACAGAGCCAAAACAGTAACATATTGACTGAAATTCAATAGTCATACTCCCCACAAAACCTATCGGCAAAACCTGAAAGTGCCTATTATAATGCTTGTGTTATTCCAAATTTTATTTTGTTCATAACAGATTTTAGATTCAAATATGATCTGTGCATGATGTAAGCTTACACCACCACAGCATTTGGATGGGCTGGAGTACAGAGCCAAAACAACTAAAATCACTGTATAAATAATGATTTGAATTAAAGGTTAAAATGGTTGATGAAGTAAAGTTTAATGCTTGGGGATCTCATATGGATCAGTCACTGTCATGAATGGTAAAGATTAAAGGATAACATTTTGGCAGTGATTTGATCGGTTATAACCTGTTATTATTTCTGGCAGTTTGGGAATTGTGTTTTCTTTCACTGAGCATACCTATCATCAAGAGTTTTTTTTGACACGCAAACTTAAATATCATAGAATGTTGAATTACCACATGGTTAAGCCATTGCTAAACATTTCTGCAAGATCCAAATCTTTGAAATATACTGTTAAAAAAAATTAAGGGAACACGGAATCATCACAGTGTAATTCCATGTCAGTTAAACTTCAGGGATATCATTCTGTCCAGTTAGGAAGCATAAGTGATTGTGAATCAATGTCACTTGTTTTTTGTGCAAATGAAACTGACAACAGGTGCACTGGAGAGGAAACAGCAAGACAACTCCCAAAAAGGGAATGGTTTTGTAGGTGGTGGCTACAGAAAATTGCTCTCTTGTTATCCTTCCTGACTGATTCTTCTCTAGTTTTGCTAGTGTCCTTGGCACTACTGGTAGCATGAGGCGTTACCTGCAATCCATTCAGTTTGCAAAAGCAGACCAGCTCCTTCCTGATGGCACATCCATAAGTGCCGTCGCAAGGTTTGCTGTGTCTCCCAGCACAGTGTCAAGAGCATGGAGGAGAAACCAGGAGATAGGCCGTTGCACGAGGAGAGTTGGACAGGGCTGTAGAAAAGCATCAACCCAGCAGCAGGACCAGTATCTGCTCCTTTGTGCAAGGAGGAACAGGAGGAGCACTGCCAGAGCCCTACAAAATGACCTTGAGCGGGCTACTGCTGTGCATGTTTCTGACTAAACTCTCAGAAACAGACTCCTTGAGGGTGGCATGAGGGCCCAACGTCCTCTTGTGGGGTCTCTGCTCACAGCCCAGCACCGTGCAGCTCGACTGGCATTCACCAGAGAACACCAGAATTGACAGGCCCGTCATTGGTGCCCCGTTCTCTTCACAGATGAGAGCAGGTTCACACTGAGCATGTGACAGACGTGAGTCTGGAGACGCCGTGGTGAACGTTATGCTGCCTGCAACATTATCCAGCATGACTGGTTTGGCGGTGGGTCATTGACGGTCTGGGGAGGCATATCCTTGGAGGGTCGCACAGATATCCTCGTGCTAGCCAACTGTACCCTGACTGCTGTTAGGTATCGGGATGAAATCCTCAGACCCATTGTCAGACCTTATGCTGGTGCAGTGGGCCCTGCGTTCCTGCTGGTGCAGGATAATGCCCGGCCTCATGTGGCCAGAGTGTGTAGGCAGTTCCTGGATGACGAAAGCATTGATGCCATTGACTGGCCCTCACGTTCCCCAGACATGAATTTAATTTAGAACCTCTGGGACGTTAAGTATCACTGCATTCAACGCCGCCAAGTAGCGCCACAGACTGTCCAGGAGCTCACTGATGCCCTGATCCAGGTCTCGGAGGAGTTTCCCCAGGACACCATCCACCGTCTCATCAGGAGCATGTCCAGATGTTGTAAGGAGTGCATACAGACACGTGGGGCCATACACACTACTACCGCACATTATCACAAAGGGATTTCTGCTGTAATAACATTGTCACCCACAGAAAATTTCGGAGTAATTAAATACACCATTCTACATAAGCAAATGGTCTTGTCCACAGTAACTTAAAAAAGGAAGTGCATAAAGATGAATGTCTTTTTTATACTGTTCACCACTAGGGATTGCATGCTACATACTCCAACTGGACCAACTAACTATAAAAATTAAACTTCTACTAAGAAATAAATATATTTTTCAAACACAGGGCTGTAGGTAATGATATCAATTTAGTTTGCTCCTTTGCTACCTAAATATAACTATATTGCAAAATCATGTGTCTTGGTTACAGTTGAGACAATCAATCCCATCCCCAATGAACTGTAACTTTTTGAGAGTTGTATAGCTGGGTTGTCTGTCTGCACTTGTTAGCATTTAACTAATATAACAGTTTTGCTTCGACTATCCCACGCAGCAATCCTCAAAACAAAATGAGTACAATCATCCAAGAAGCATCGTTATCAATGCCCCATAAAAAAGCCATGGCAAAGGAAAATACTACTTCATGGTCTAAGAGCGAGTGACATAATCGAATGATATGCTATCAGCGCCATTTTATGTTTGGAAAGACATTTATCACTCCCTAAAATAAATGTGTAAAGTACAGGAACAGAGGAATAGTATGAAAGTATGGAAATCTGGAAACCACCATCGGTCCTTAGTCGGACCTTATTGTTGAGGCTATCTGACTTTTTTGTCCCAGGCACAACATACGCTGTGTGCCTGGGGTCGAGGTTAGAATGAAAGAAATCTGATTTGACTACCTGGGACGCATCCTAGAATGCTATTTTTACCCTAAGTTGTGTTCTGAGTATAACTTGAAAGCAATGAATGGTAGCAGAGAGAACCTTAATTTATTCATCCAGGAATTACAGGGAGAGCACAACAATGTCATCTTACATTAACCTCTCCACCAAATAAAGCTTGTGGAATTGTTTTTATTTGTGGCACATCCACAGAGATGTCTCCCGATGTTCTTAAAGTTTACAAAAAAGTAATATCATGTAATCTTTGCTATAATGGAAGTTGTTGAAAGAAAAGCATTGTATTATTCATACCAAGAACATTATCTGAAGGAACTTTTATTTTATACATGCAAATAAGTGGCAGGAAATTTACTGGAGACATCCAGTTTAATGCGGACCATGTTTATGTTACAGTACCACAGCCCTGTTTGCTCAATCTCTGTTTCCCAGGCTATTGTTACTCAGCCAAATATTTCCAATTTTTGGTAAATACTTTTACGGTTGCAGAATTGAACAGAGATGGTTAAAAACATTTTGGGATCTTTTTGAAATCTTTATTTATTTTTATATTGTATTTCATTAGTCTGTAATAATTTAAACAATTCCCAAATATTTTTAAAGCATATTTTATAGTGGCTGCAATTTGTTGGCGGCGTCAGAAGTATGATGGTACTACGGTTGGATGATTGTCTGGTAAATATCCAAAGATTTTATATTACAAAGAATGCTTGCAAAACTAATTGGGTATTATTCTAATGTTCTATGTCCGCAAACAATACAAAATTGTATAACAATACAAACTATCCCCGTGAAGTAGCCTCAGAGTAGAGGATGCTGCTTGTTTTAATTACATGTTTTTTAGTTCTTGGAACACAATAAAAAACATATGAATATCATAGAGAAATTAATGCTTTTTTATGTCCTAAATTACATCCATCCTATGTTATAAAACAAGAAACCAGGCAAGCCTAGTTCAGCCGGCCCGCAATAGAAAGTGTTGATCGTGACAGCCCTTTCGAGAATCAAACCCAGGTCATCCACGTGAATGGCTGTGTCTATAACCACTACACCACAGAGCTGACCATTTACATGGTGTCAGTATAGCATATTTTCATACATTAACATCACGTCAAGTTTGAATATTTTGTTAGACACCATTAACCATGGTGTTAAATTGAGTAACGTTTCTTATTAAGTTTATCTCCACCACAAATAGTATCTATGAACTGCATGACTTTTGCCACTGGCTGTTTTAAAAGCTTTTTAGCCAGTAATATGTCGCTAGACGCCATTACGCATTGTGTTAATGGCATCATTACGCATTGTGTTAATGACATTATCAAAGTCATTAGTGAATGACATTGATACAATAACTATTGTATCAATATAGGTGACGATAACAGACTTTTACGTAAAGTGAAAAGACGAGAGAATCATGTAGCCAGCGTAGTGTTTGACTATCCTCAAGAAATCCTAAAACATAATTCGAAATTCCACCAGTTATAGTCGCAATATAACAGTAAACCTGTGAAGGCCATTCTTCTAGCAGCAGGATATTATGCTAGCAGCGCTAACTCAGATTTTCTTTTTCAAAATAAAAGCCATCATTGAACTATATAAGGCGATATAGTTAACAATCTAGTCTGTCATTTTATGTTTAATGTCCGTTCCAATGTTGTTCTTGTCTGTTGTTTTTTTACATACTAGATTGTTAACTATATGGCCTTATACATTTCAATTATGTCTTTTATTGTGATAATGAAAATCTGAGTGCTGCCAGCATAATATCCTGCTGCTTAAATAACGCTAATGAAGCCTCGTTTGGCCATCACTACAGTAAACAGTTTCCTTTTAGGCTTCCCATAGCTATAGAAGGTTGTAACCAGCGAAGTTTGTGTCTATTCTGAACAAATCCTATTTTACCACTGGCCGTTTTAACAGCTAATTACCCATTCATGAATGACATTGAGTATCTATCAATATAGGTGACGATAACTGACTTTTGTCAAGTGAAAAGACGAGAGAATCGTGTAGGCAGCAAAGTGTTTTTCTATCTTGAACAAACCCTAATATCCACCAGAACTGTTTTATTTTAGGCTTCCTATTACGTAGCTACGTAAGGTTATAGCTAGCGAAGTTTTTGTCTGCCTGGAACCTCAGGCATTTACGAAAGTCGAAAGCGGGACCTGTTCCGTAGCCCGTGTCTCTAACCACTATGCTATTTAACAAGGGGTAGTCGGTTAGTCAGTCAGGGACGGACGGACGGACTCAATCAGTAAGAGACATTCGCTCTTCTAGGCAGGCTCCACTTACGGCAGAAAGTGGAGTTGGTCCGGCAGAAAGTGGAGGCATTCGAAAAGCAAGATGTTCATACAGCACTTTATGGTCTTTTAATTTCAAATGTCCAGTCAATCACAAAAAACGGAGGAGTTACAATTCCATAAAAATGTAAAATACATTTTCCTCCTCTGCTTTCTGCTTCACGGAATCATGGCAATATGACTGTGATACTGGAAATACAGTGGAATTGTTATTCTTTCTGCTGTACCCGTACAGTGATTATCGAACATTGCCTGCTGACACACAACCTTTCGATGTATTCCAGAGCTAATCAAACCTAAATCCACTTGTCAACTAATTATCAAGCCCTCGGTCACTTGACTGAGATTAGCTAGTTCAGGGCTTCAACAAAAGTGTCAGATGGCTGGATCTGACACTTTTCAGATGGCTGGATCTGACAGAGAAGTTGCGGTATAAAAAGATTTTAACCAGTCGTAAGAAGTCAGCACTTGACATTACTGGAAACTCCTCGATCTTTGCTCATGCAAATTACATGTACCTCTTAGCACTTGTCTTTTGTCCTCATTCTAATTTCAACAGTTTACACTTAGCAGGAAACCTAAAGTTAAAAGGAAGTATACTTAGAGTGTTGTACTTTTGGACAAAAAGTAGTATAGAAATAGTTCAGTGAGTGAAAATGGACCCAGTCACTTTAAAATGTTGTATACTTGTATAAAATATAATTATGTAATATAAATTGTAATATTTATAATAATTATGAATGAGGAACAGAAGGATTAAAATTAAGAGACCACTGCAAATTGAACGCTACTGTTCCTCACTCAAAACTTTCCTTTTCAACTTTTTTGGAAAGGAAAGAAAAAGGTGCAGGGGTCTCTTAATTTTTTTCCGAAGCTGTATATCCCCTCATTAAAAGATGATCCAAGTGAATGGTAAACAGCCACACACTTGTAAACAATAAAAATCAGGCAATACAATGACAATGAAGGAAAAATAAAAATAACAAAGGAGTCATTGCATAAAGGCCTTTATAAAAAGGCTGGTTTAGGATTCAGATTCACAAGTTTGAGGTTATATTGCAAAGTTCAAGAAACAATGTCAGCTATACAATGGCAAGATCCTTGTTTGGATATAATAATGTGAAAACCCTATATAGATCCTCTCTATCTTCATTTGATATGACAAACAGCTTTTTAGGGGGAAGGCAAATAATATCAGAAGTAATTGCAAATGAAACACTGGTCAGATGGTATTCTCACTCTTTTAAATAGCTCTGAGAATGTGGCCCCAGTTTCAGTCTCTATTGATTTCCTCTCTGCTTTTGTCTTAGCTTGTGTCCACAAGTCCTGTGTTGGCAATCATCTGCTTTGACATTATAGCGACTTGACTTGACTCAAGTCCGTCATTTGTCTTGACTGAAGTCCATTGGAGCAAATTACGTTTAAGGTATTAAATATCAGAGCAGAGATCAAACACTCTGTTTTCCGACAGAACATTTTCTAAGTAGAATATGACTATCAGTGAAAAGAGGGACATCAGTAGGAGGGCGTAGTGATGGAAAACTAAATAATCCAACCTGGCGAAGAAAACCAAGAGTGAGGGCGTGACGATTTTCAATGACCATTGAAATTAAGAGGATGGGAATTCACTACAACCCTGCTTCTTTTTTAAACTCACGAGAATGTTTCACTTCACAATTCTAAATGTGTTTTACTGGTGCTTGTTTTAATCAAAATCTAACATTTCAGTACAGCATTGAGAAGGCATTCCAGCAATTTCTACTCAACTCACCAAGCCATGGAAATGGCCACTGAGTACGCGACAACAGTTCAAGTAATTGTTTTACTACAAATCAAGGTAAGCACGTTGGTAGCATGTTGGTTTGTGTTACAGCAAACTAGCTAGCTGGGTACAGTAGTTACATACAGTACGCAATATTGACCTTGGTTATGACTTCTGGTCAGAAAGAAACCTGTAACATTTGATTGTGAATGTTCCTTTTTCATCAATGCATACAGTGCATTAGTAAAGTATATAACCTTCACTTTTTCAAGATTTTGGAATGTATTCATTTTATTTCTAATCAACCTACACACAATACCCCAAAATGACAAAGCAAAAACTGACATTTTTGGAAATATATCGGGTCTCAATGAACAAAAGATATATTAAAGATCAAAATCTCTGCTGAACATTGTGTAATTCGTTAAGAACAAAATGACGTAACAACGGTCAATGGAAACCAAAATCACCAACCGTCTGAGGGCTGGATTCAAACTCACACCGAAAATCAAAGTAAATAATTGAAATCAGAGTCTGTTCCACTTGCGTGAATTTCATCATGGCAACTCATAATATGACTCAGTAGTGTGTATGGCCCCCATGTGCCTGTATGCACTCCTGACAACGTCTGGGCATGCTCCTGATGAGATGGCGGATGGTGTCCCGGGGGATCTCCTCCCAGACCTGGATCAGGGCATCAGTGAGCTGCTGGACAGTCTGTGGCGCTATTTGGCGGCGTCGGATGCACCGATACGTAATGTCCCAGAGGTTCTCAATTGGATTCAGGTCTGGGGAACGTGAGGGCCAGTCAATGGCATAAATGCCTTCGTCATACAGGAACTGCCTACACTCTCTGGCCACATGAGGCTGTTAGATTCTGTCCATTTTTGATCCATGAACAAAATTAATGCAATCGGAAGTCAGGGGACAGCCATCTTTATTCAGCATAAGGCTACGATGTTGACCTTCCATAGTTCTTTCATTTTCTCCAATAATTACAAAGTTAACACATTCTTTTATGCCAGGACACATAGGAGGTGGTCAGTATTCATAGCCAATCATTACACAGACTATTATAAGAAAGATTTATCCTACAAACTACACTTGTATGGTGTATTCCAACCTATGACCCAAGGGTCTATTCTGAGAGTCCTATGACAGTCAAATACACAGTTCCTAGCAGGTGGTATGGACAGAGTGTTTGGGACCCATCAGTAATGGGGCATCACATTTCCTACCTAGTTAGTACTCTCATACATTGTGTCAAGCTTAATTCAATTACTTTTCATGCTCAATATCTATCAAGGCCAAGCAATGTCCTGCACCAGGAGGAACCCAGGGCCCACTGCACCAGCGTAAAGTCTGACGATGAGTCTGAGGATTTCATCCCGGTATCTAACAGCAGTCAGGATACCGTTGGCTAGCACATGGAGGTATGTGCGACCCTCCAAAGGTATGCCTCCCCAGACCATCACTGACCCACCGCAAACCGGTCATGCTGGATGATGTTGCAGGCAGAATAACATTCACCATGCCGTCTCCAGACTCTTTCATGTCTGTCTCATGTGTTCAGTGTGAACCTGTTCTCATCTGTGAAGAGAACAGGGTGCCAATGGTGGACCTGCCAATTCTGGTGTTCTCTGGCAAATGTCAATCAAGCTGCATGGTGCTGGGCTGTGAGCACAGGTCCACAACAGTTTGGTCAGAAACGTGCACACCAGTATCCAGCTGGAGGTCATTTTGTAGGGCTCTGGCAGTGCTCCTCTTGTTCCTCCTCGCACAAAGGAGCAGGTACCGATCTCAGGTACCGAGGAGATACCCGTTTCCTGGTATCTCCTCCATGTTCTGGAGACTGTTCTGGGAGACACAGCAAACCTTCTTGCAATGGTACGTATGGATGTGCCATCCTGGAGGAGCTGGAATACCTATGCAACCTGAATGGGCTGCAGGTACCACCTCATGCTACCAGTAGTGACAAAAGTAGAGAAGAATCAGTCAGGAAGGATAAGGAGAGAGCAATTGTCTGTGGCCATCACCTGCAAAACCATTCCTTTTTTCAGGGTTGTCTTGCTGTTGCCTCTTCAGTGCACCTGTAGTCACTTTCATTTGCCCCAAAACACGTGACAGTGATTCACAGTCGCTTATGCTTCCTAACTGGACAGATTGATATCCCTGGAGTTTAATTGATTTGGTGATATACTGTGATGATTACATGTTGCCTTAATTTTTTGAGCAGTTGTAAAATGGGGGATCTCTATGCTTTTGTTTTAAAACATATTAAACTGTTTTAGTCCAATTAAAATAAATCTTATTATCTATCAATTGTATCACATTTGGTGCAAAATATTTCATTCATGAACTGAAATTCCCAAAGAATATTCCCAAACAAATATTCCAAGCGGATTTTACATTATAATTGAATTCTTTAAGAGTCATAATAATAAACAAGATACCAGGCAAGTCTAATTCAGCCGGCCAACGATCAGAAGGAATAAATGTTGTTGCCCTGGCTGGATTTGATCCGCGGTGTCCTATGTGACAGACTGTCTTTAACCACTACGCTATTTAGACAGCAGGTGTTATTGCACGTTATACACCGATGAGCCATACACCAGACCACTGACAGGTGAAGTGAATAACACTGATAATCTCGTTATCATGGCACCTGTCAGTGGGTGGGATATATTAGGCAGCAAGTGAACATTCTGTCCTCAAAGATGATGTGTTAGAAGCTGGAAAAATGGGCAAGCATAAGGATCTGAGAGACTTTGACAAGGGCCAAATTGTGATGGCTAGACGACTGGGTCAGAGCATCTCCAAAATGGCAGCCCTTGTGGGGTGTTCCCGGTCTGCAGTGGTCAATGCCTATCAAAAGTGGTCCAAGGAAGTAAAAGCAGTGAAGCGGCGACAGGGTAATGGGCGGCCAAGGCTCAATGATGCTACTGTAGCTCAAATTCCTGAAAATGTTAATGCTGGTACTGATAGAAAGGTGTCAGAACACACAGTGCATCACAGTTTGTTGCGTATGGGGCTGCATAGCCGCAGACCAGTCAGGGTGCCAATGCTGACCTCTGTCCACTGCTGAAAGCCCCTACAATGGGTACGTGAGCATCAGAGCTGGACCACAGAGCAATGGAAGAAGTTGGCCTTGTCTGATGAATCACGTTTTATTTTATCACGTGGATGGCCGGGTGCGTGTGTGTCGCTTACCTAGAGAACACATGGCACCAGGATGCATTATGGGAAGAAGGCAAGCCGGCGGAGGCAGTGTAATGCTTTGAGCAATGTTTTGCTGGGAAAACTTGGGTCCTGCCATTCATGTGGATGTTACTTTGACACGTACCACCTATCTGAGCATTGTTGCAGACCATGTGCACCCTTTCATGGCAACGGTATTCCCTGATGGTATTGGCCTATTTTAGCAGGATAGTTGACCCTGTCACAAAGCAAAAATGGTTCAGGAATGGTTTGAGGAACATAACAAGAGTTCAAGGTGTTGACTTGGCCTCCAAATTCCACATTATCTCAATCACAATCGAGCATCTGTGGGATGTGCTGGACAAACCAATCCGATTCATGGTGGCCCCACCTCGCAACTTACAGGACTTAAAAATCTGCTGCTAACATTTTGTTGGCAGATACCACAGTGCACCTTCAGAGGTCTAGTGGAGTCCATGCCTTGACAGGTCAGGGCTGTTTTGGCAGCAAAAGGGGGACTTACACAATATTTGGCAGGTGATCATAATGTTATGGCTGATCGGTGTTCTGTACGTGTGTAAAAATGTGGTGTCTGTTTACTTCCTGCATAGTCAAAACAATTAGTCAAAACTCCATGGTTCTCAAAACTAGTTCCCTAGATTACCTATAAACATCCAAACCAACAACAGGTATAATAGGATCGCAACACTACATTCAACGTGTTAAATTAGAATGAGATTACTGTAGATGGCTAGCTAATAGCTGTACAGTACCTATAATGAAAACAATGACTCCGAATTGGTCCTTGTCGCTGCAATTCGTCCATCTCAATATAACCGTGAACAGTTTTACTTTAGGCTTACTATAATGTAGCTACTGAAGCTTATAGCCAGCGAAGTTTTAGCCTATCCTGAACAAATCCTAATGCCTACCTTGTTTGGTCCGTGGTGAGGATCAAATCCCAGTCGACCTCAGTCCGCGTCTCTAACCATGACGCTATTTAACAATGGGTGATCGGTCGGTCAGTTGGTCGGTGAGTGAGTGAGTGACATTCGTTCCTCTTGGGCGGCTCCGCTTATGTGGCCAAGAGAAAAGATTAACTAACTTTGACACTTCATTCCATGAGAGGTCTGAATTGAACGAAGTATGTATTTTTCTATTGTTATTATTTTCTTTTTTTGTCTTTACTTTTTTTTATAAGGATGTATCAGCATCTTCCAGTTCTATTATGATCCTTATTTTTGTCCAGGTTTCTGCCTGTTGCTTGTATTTTACTCTTTATTTATTCAATAAAGAAATCAATGTCCAGTTTCTGTGCCACTACAAGGTAAATAATGAAATACAATGTTGATATGAATAAGCGGGGTTCACTCCCTCTCTACACTTTCATCATTACACATTTGAACACGTTTCACCAGGATATGTGTAGAAGAAAGTAGCTGGTCTTGTTAGAATATCAAGTTTCCACTAACTCGCAAGCCCACCTATTTTGGCCTACTGCTGCTTAAACATGTATTGTGCAGTATAACCAAGAAAGTACAAATGTACTTTCCATTGTCTTGCATAAACTTAGTGAAAGGCAAAAAGCAAACCAACAAAAAAGCGGAAATTCAAGCAAACCCATCTTAGAGGCTTTGGGGTCTTTTAGCTCATGGATAACTGTTGACACATTCATTTATCAATATATCTCCGCACAGGAACATCAGTTGAAGACATCCAATGGCTCTATCTAGCAAGGGCAACCGCAGCTACACACAAAACTACTTGTTGCATGATCAGTATGACATGGAGGCTTTACGAAATGAAACCAAACATGACTACATGCATTTTTCAGATCTAGCTCACCATTCAATACATGGTCTGACATTGTAGAGTTTGGTGCACAAAGCCCATTCCTATGCCGATTGGCCAACTCTGTGTGAAACAAATTTCATGGACATAGAAAGCTCTCTAACATGATACAAACCATCTAAAGGTTCTCTGGGGTGAAATGCCCCTTTAAGTACAGGGATGCATTTTCATTACTACAATAATTCTGTGTGTGAGAGTATTTTTACCACCATTAATATTCCTTCCAACAATAACTTAAAGTATGAGGATTGCCATCATCTGTAATTGTCATTTTGATTACAGTAATTAACATAGTGACTAGAATAATGTCACAGTTTAGCAATTCTGTTTAACTTTATCAAGTAATGTACGTACCAGCAATCATAAATGTAACAAAAATAGTGTTTAATGACTAGTGTGTCAGGAGAGCTAAAGAAAATTTCCTCAAACATAAATTAATTTTCCAGACAGGCAATTTGACTTCACCCTGGCCAAAACAAAGAACACAAAAGACTGGAGAACTCCCTTAATTCTGTATGCATCAATTTACTTCTCTTTAGCTTTAACGCATTCGTTTTCAAAAGAAATTGAAGAGATTAAATATGATGAACGATTTAATTTAATAATCAAAGTATTTAGAAGATTACATATTAGGAGGCCCTTATGATCACATATTACTTACCTGGCCATGATCCCACACTACAAGGTTGTCTCAGTGAGAGTAGGATATGCATTAAGCAATTCACACATGCTTATTTTATGTAGCAAGATGATGTAGACTATGCTGAAGTATTAGAGAAGGAAGATGACTCTGGTGGCAGCCATGCACCTATAGACACAATGTGACAATAATTACTACTCAGAAGTATATCAGAACATTTACAGTATCTCACAAAAGTGAGTACACCCCTCACATTGTTGTAAATATTTGTTTATTTCTTTTCATGTGACAACACTGAAGAAATGACACTTTGCTACAATGTAAAGTACTGAGTGTACAGCCTGTATAACAGTGTAAATTTGCTGTCCCCTCAAAATAACACAACACACAGCCATTAATGTCTAAACCGCTGGCAACAAAAGTGAGTACACCCCTAAGTGAAATGTCCAAATTGGGCCCAAAGTGTCAATATTTTGTGTGGCCACCATTATTTTCCAGCACTGCCTTAACCCTCTTGGGCATGGAGTTCACCAGAGCTTCACAGGGTGCCACTGGAGTCCTATTCCACTCCTCCATGACGACATCACGGAGCTGGTGGATGTTAGAGACCTTGCGCTCCTCCACCTCCCGTTTGAGGATGCCCCACAGATGCTCAATAGGGTTTAGGTCTGGAGACATGCTTGGCATTATTCTGTTAAAAAAACATCAGCCAGGGCCCTTAACCACTAACCCAGTGTCTATTCCCTGTCTTTTTGCCTTACAGGGGTTGCTTTTCTCTACCCTAACTGAAGCTCAAAATAGAACTTGGTGACAGCGTAGGATGACAACAGTTAAAACATCAATGGAGGGACAACATCTCTTCTGCAGAAACTGTGATTGTGATTCATGCAGTGCAATGTAGCATAGTCATGATAGCATTACATGGTGCAGTGAAGGGGAACATACAAGACCTTTAGATTTGAGAAATGTTTTTTAACTTTATAACAGAAGCAATCACTTGCAGAGAAACAATTGAGATCTAAGACTAAAAAGATACTGATTATTTGGGAGCAGGCATTTCGGTATCTTGAGGTGACTGGACTGGCATGAGAAGAACTCAATAGAAGAGGAAATCAGACTAGTCAGGAATCATGTGGTTAATTTTCATAATCGTATTAATCCTCCAAAAGAATGTGAAAGGTTTACAAGGAAATGGGCTGAGTTCAAACAGTTCATATATGATTTACCAGATAAACCAGATGTGATATGCGTCCATGAAGCATTTCTTAAACCTACTCAATATTTTTAATACAGTTGTGCAGAAGTGTGTAAAAGTGTGTTTTGTCAGGGGGAAATCTGGTTAGTGTAAACTTATGAACCTGTAATGGGTGATGTAATGTTAATGCCCATGGAATTGAAAAGGTTTTTGAGATGCTACTGGAGTAGAAAGGGCTTAATGATGGTCAGGGAACCATCATAGATCTAATAAGTGGTAAAGAATGTGCCCTGGATATTACACTGATCTGAAGTTCATGGCAAGTAGATGTAGTTGGGAGGTGTGAGATGAATCTACAGGGGGTATTAATCATTGCTGTATAATGTGTACTGTAGGTATGAGGCTGGGAGATAGAGTGGATAATGGATTGAGGAGATTGATTTTTCAGGAAAGCAGTAGGATCAGTTTCAAGAGCTAACAGCTGTCTTACGTTTATCTTAGTGGGAGGGGGCTGGTACAGGATAAGCAAGCACAAGTGGTCCTCAGGACCATTAAGACAGCAAAGAAGGATTTTTGGTCTCAGTACTGTAAAAATATAGGTAGGACTACTCCTATGGGAGAGGTGTAGGGAATGATTAAGAGGATGGCTAGGGTCAGGAGAGACTGTGATCTTTATTTGCTGAAGAGTGCAGTGCGAGAAATGGTGAAGACTCAGATGTTAGAGTAGACATTTGTGAAGGTATACTCAAGCTTTTTGTCAAGAGGAGGAAAAGAGTGGGAGAGAGAGGGTAAAAAGAGAACACATTGGTTATGAAGCAGAGAGATGGTGCTGGAAGATGCTTTAAATGCTCCTTTTCTGATAGATGATATAAAGAAAGCCTCAGACAAACCTGGGGAAACATCTCCTGGGAGAGATGAGATGTGTTGCATCATGATGGCTAATCTCTGACAATGCAATAGGAAAATTACTGGGCTAGAAGGAAAGTTGCCAGGTAGTTGGAAGAAGGCTGTAGTCAGTGGGGAACTGTAAAGGCCCTCTATGCCCTCATAGAGGGCCTAAGGATAGATACAAAATTATATATTTTTTATGTATTATAATTAGCATTATTTTGTTTTCATTGATTTAATCTTTTTTGTCCTAATTGTAATGATCTTCCTATTGCATTTCTTCAGTTGTGTTGGAAAAAGCAGGGCTCATATCCAAGAGAAAAAATATCCAATCAGTATTTTTCGTTGGTAGTATCTTGGTAGAAATGATCTAGCTGTGCTCAACACTCATTGGCTAGGCCTTTGGGCTTTGAATACAAAGCACAAAACCAAATACATTGACATCATTTAGAGCAGCATTTTGGAATGACAGTAGAAGTTTTTGTCTATCCTGGGTCAAGATAGACAAAAACTTAGCTAGCTACTACATTCAGTAGCTACGTTATAGTAAGCCTAAGCAAAAACTGTTTACGGTTATACAGTATTGCGACTATTTCTTGGGGATTTTCGAAGTACAAAAATCTAGCTGGCTACATACAACATTCAGTAGCTATGTTATAATAAGCCTAAACTAAAACAGTTTACGGTTATATTGCGACTGTTTCTGGTGGATTTTCAAAGATACGCATCTGTGCATGCATTTTGGGGGTAATAATATAGGCTTTATCAAAACCCCTTGGGTAGTAAAAGAGTTGGGGTTTCCACAATTCTCTCGTCTTTTCACTTGACGAGAAAGTCAGTTATCGTCACCGATAGTTATTGTATCAATGTCATTCACGAATGAAAGAAAAACAAATGTTTTTGTGCCATGAAATTTCATCTTCAGTTTCGCAAGCGATTTCCCAATTCTTATAAATATTCCTAGGAATTTAGTAGATACTAGTAAGCCTATTACTGGCTAATTAGCTGTTAAAACGGCCAGTGGCAAAAGCCATAGTTCATAGACTCTATATGTGGTGGAGGTAAACTTAATAAGAAACGTTAGTCAGTTTAACACAATGCTGAATGGTGTCTAGCGACTAGTAAAATGTGTAGCGCCTTGGCGTATTGGTTAAAGACAGTGCTACTCATGTGGGAGACCCGAGTTTGAATCCAGTGAGGACAGTGATATTTAATAATTTTAATTGTGGGCCGCAATAAAACTGTTTACGGTTATAATGCGACGATTTCTTGTAGATTTCGAAGAACGCATCCGAGCATGCTTTTTGGGTCAGGATAGACAAAACCTTAGCTGGCTACAACATTTAGTAGCTGTGTTATAGTAAGCCTCAACTAAAACTGTTTACGGTTATACAGTATTGTGACTATTTCTGGTGGATTCCACGATTCTCTTGTCTTTTCACTTGACAAAAAAGTCAGTTATCGTCACCTATATTGATAGATACTGTGTCAATGTCATTCACGAATGGCTAATTAACTGTTAAAATGGCCAGTGGCAAAGGAGGATTTGTTTAGGATAGACAAACTTTGCTGGCTAAAACCTTCCGTAGCTATGTTATAAGCCTAAAATGAAACTGTTTTCTGTTATATTGCAACTAGTGGATTTTCGAATTATGTAATAGGATTTGTTCCAGATAGACAAACACTTTGCTGACTAGACGATTCTCTCGTCTTTTCACTTGACGAAAAAGTCCATTATCGTCACCTATATTGATACAGTAGTTATTGTATCAATGTCGTTCACGAATGGCTAATAAGCTGTTAAAACGGCCAGTGGCAAAATTCATACAGTTCATTGATGCTATTTGTGGTGGAGGAAAACTTAATAAGAAATGTTACTCAGTTTAACGCAATGGTTAATGGTGTCTAAAGAAATATTCAAACTTGACGTGATGTTAATGCGTGACAGAATTATATAATGTCAAGAGGCTATACCGACACTCCACAGATGTATAGCTTGGTGGTGTAGTGGTTAAAGACAGCCTTTCACGTGGGTGGTCTGGGTTCGAATCTTGGGAGGGCAACAACGATGTGAGCCACAGCCGAGGCGTGGCTTAGGACCGTTTAACTCTTTCAGCAAAGAATTACTTCTACGTAGGTCTGCAAAAGAAAGGTCTCAAGTTATGCTCTGTATACACAGGTATCCGAGTTCACTATCTGTATGACGTCAGATCGTTTTCTGCTACTGAAGCCTAGCTCCAATTGCCACAGTTCCCCACTGGCTGTAGTTGAACTGATATAGATAATCAGTGAAAGACCGTACTAATCCATCAAGGCCGATAGCATTTAAAATGTCATGTTTGTAAAATTTGAAAGGCTGATAGGAGAGTAGAGGCCTAATATTATGATACCATAGTGGGTCCAGAAAATGCAAGGGAATGATGGCTCCTGTACTGTGCTAAGAATGAGATATTCAGAACGCTCATGCCTTCGAATTTGGTGTAGGCAAAGCCCTTCCATGAATCCCAATCCAACCCCTATGCCCTCCATGGTTGCGTTGCTGACAAAACAGCGATTTCCAAAAAAATGCTATAGGTTTAATACATAGATCAACTCCAGGCCACACTCATGACTTGAATTATGCAATTTATGGTCCACTTTCAATTAATACAATGAAGCAATTAAGCAAGTATATTTATATAGCACAATTCATACATTGAGGCAATTCAATGTGCTTTACAAAGAAAAAGAAAAAAATACAAAAATACAATAACATAAAAACAAATACTCTATGAAAACATCAAAACAATATCATAATAATAAAACATAGAATAACACAATTGAAATAGAATAAAAATGGGATAAAAACATAGGAAGCCATAAAAGTTGTAAGGCTTAACAGTGCAGGAAAGTTTAAGTGCTCAGTCATAGGCGCGTGAAAAGAGAAATGTTTTTAACCTGGATTTAAAAATGTATATGTTTGGGGCACGTCTAAGATCTTCTGGTACTTTATTCCAGTTGTGTGCAGCATAACTGCTAAAGCAGCTTGGTCATGTTTAATTTGGACTCTGGGCTCTACTAGCTGACCTGTGTTCATGGATCTAAGAGCCCTGCTTGGTTTATATTCTTGAAACATTAGAAATGTATTCGGGGCCTAAACCATTCAGTGATTTATAAACTAAAAGCACCATTTTAAAATCTATTCTGTAATTGACTGGAAGCCAGTGCAAAGATGTAAGAACCAGAGTGATGTGCTCTGTTTTCTTGGTCCTGGTTAACATTCTAGCAGCAACATTCTGAATGAGCTGCAGCTGTTTTACAGTATTTTTTGGGAGTCCAGTTAAGAGTCTATTACATTAGTCAACCCTACTAGAGATAAAAGCATGGATGAGCTTCTCTTGGTCTTTTTGGGACACCAAGCCATTGATTGTGGCTATATTTTTATGATAGAATGCTGTTTTGGTGACCGCTTTGATATGACTGTTAAATGTGAGGTCTATCAGAACACCAAGATTACGCACTTGGTCCCTGTTTTTTAGGGCCCGGGAATCCAGCACTTTACTCATACTAGTTCTTTTATTTTTGTTGCCAAACACAATAATCTCTATTTTTATCTTGTTTTAATTGTAGACAATTTTGGTTCATCCAGGTATTTATGTGCTCTATTCCAGATAATACACATACGTCTTGCCGATGTCGGCCCGACATACATGAGATGTCGGTGGAATGCAGTATAGACGTCAGCTGCTCATCGGCAAGACGTCGAGTAGACGTTGATTTTTCCGTTTCGCCGATGTTTGAACGACGCTTCCCGCTTCTCCGCCGACGTTTAGCTGACATTTAATAGCTCTACAGCCGAAGTTTAATTGATCTAGAGCTGACGTTTAATAGCTCTACTGCCGACGTTTAATTGATCTACAGCCGACGTTTAATACCTCTACTGCTGACGGTTAATAGATCTACTGCTGACGTAAAGTGAAGAGGCAAGATAAAGACTAAGGTATGAACTTTATTTACAGAATGTACAATTTAACAAACATAGAAAAAACTAAAGAAGCCTAAACAAAAACGCCCAACAATTTGCATTATATGCTAGAAATGAATCGTCCTCTTCTTCCGCAGGTCTCCCTCCAGCTGCCGTCCCTGCCCTTTCAACCTCGACCTCAGTAATTCCTGGCAAATGTGGGTTAAGAACAGAACCTGAAACACAAAATATGAAGCGATTGCAACAAGTATGACAGTGATTATTTTGCATTAATTTTAACGTGGTGGCGCCACGTGAAGAAAAAAAATTGAAAGTTTTTTTGTTAGACAACATACACAATTTGTCAGGGTATAAAACCGTTCTTATGGTATGTAGTGATTTTCTGCATGCATTTTGAGAAACGCAAATTGCACTGTCATAGTCAGAGCTACTAATACGCTCTAAGCAGACGAGTTGAAACAGGAAAACAGACGTTCTGATCGCGTTCAAAACAACTCTCGTACTCCCTACGCTAAACATATGATATCAGAGTGTTTGCCAGCAGGAAGGAGACTGAAGGATCGGGCCAGTCATCAGAGGAACACACATTATAGATAGAGAGATAAGGCCAGAAGATGCAGCTATCAATATTGCTGCCACAGTTGTATCCCCAGTTATATTGACACGTACTGAGAAACACAGACGTTAGGTAAAGCAAGTTTGACTAGTGTGGGGCAATAGCTTTAAGATAACATGCAAGTCTGCTAGAGGCTAAGTAGAACTAAGAGATATTGTAACTGCATTAGAGGAGGGGGTGACAGGATGTTAATCTCACTAGAATAGCTGGGAGCAAGAACAGACCCCTTTGGAATTCGGTAATAAACGGGCAGAATGCCAAATAAGGGAAAAGACGCTAAAGCTAGAAGTCGATTGGTTGGAATA
>JACXGI010006640.1:0-18106 GCA_016801175.1 Esox masquinongy
GGGGTAAAAATACATGCGAGAGGGGACACTTGTGCACAACTAGGGTGGCAACATTTTTCACCATTGTTGTCTGAGGTTAAAATGTTCCATTTGCCATAACATGCGTTATATATTTATCAAACATAACTGACAATTATTAAAAGTGTGAATAAAGTTTAGCAACCTTTCCCACTTTCGAATCAATTGTGTTGGCATTTTTAGACGAGGTGTATTATGCGTATGTGTGAATTTGCTTCTAAGGGATCAGCCAGTTTTTGTAGAGACCCTGTAGAAAATTTGATTTAAATGTCTTGATGACGGATCTACAGATTTCTTTTCCCCTTGAAGGCTCAGGTTTTTTGATCAAGCAGTGTTTTTATTTTCTGATGTTTCAGCTGCTAGGCTGCTTTGACTGTTAGGTTACCTGCAGCCCAATATGCCACCCATATGATTATTCATGATCCAATATGTATTTTAACATAATTTTTATCAATATATTATTTGGCTATTATTGGAAAGTGTGAATAACATTTTAGATGTTGTCAGCATTATTTTTGTTTGTTTTTTTATTTGATTTTATTAATATGGAAGTAGAATGTCCTTTTTAAAACATTTTGCTTCTCAGTTCTATAATACAAAAATTCTCCCATTGTCGACCCACTAAGCAAATCCATAGACCATAGCAATGTGTTTCTCTGCAATTCTGAAGACATAGCTCCTTATAAACATTTTTACAATTTGGCTCTTGCGTATTTCGAGCTGGAGAATTGGTTAATGTTTGCATGTGTGGCCTCACTGAAAACTTTACCGACTGGTTGTTGTGGACATTTGTAATGAAAGGTGCATTGGAGTAATTTTAATGGATGTTCTTCCATCTGTTATTTTGTAGGAGGCGGACCTTGAAGACCCTTTGGAAAAAGTAGGGCATGATTGGCTCAAGGGTGCACCCATATCCATGACACAACGCCTGAAGGAGCTAGATAGTCTTTTATTGGCCAGTAGAGAGGAGGAGCTTGCGTGCAGTCTCAAGCTAAACAGCTTATTGAACATTGTCGAAGACTAAATCACTTGTCATAACACACAATTAAGTTAAAAGCACGGCTTACTTTTGGCTTTTCAAATTTGTTGTCACTGGAAAAAAATTCCTTGTAAATGCATAATGTGTTTTTACCTTTTTTTAATGTTTGATTTGTAATTGAAAAGAAAAGAAAATGCATCTTCTTTTTTAGGTATTGAACAGGCGTAACTGATTTGCCATTACGCAGTACATTATTACGTAGTGCATAAATTCAGTGCATTGTTGCTTGATACACAAAACATGAATTCATCTTTAAAATTATGTTTATGGTTTAATGAGTTTGTTACATGTTTTAAGCACAGTAAGTGTTTTGTATCTTAATTCCCCATATTAACTGGATTATGCATATTTTGCTGATTGGCACAAACCAATCATGTTGATTATCTTTATGCCTGTGTTCCATGTTGAGTTGTATTTGTCTCATGCTGAGCTTTAAGTAAAGGTTATATTTTTCATAGAACTCTAAATAAAATTGTTTTACTTCTGTTGAATCAGTTTTGTTACATGCTTCATTAAATACAGGTGTAGACTTTTGTCACAGTCCAGAACGGAGGATGGAAGGCACACAGCCATGAATACATGTAACTCTGCCACACCAGGTAACACAGGCAATAATAAAATAAGTACAAGTAAATAAAAAAGGTAATAGTAGTATCATTATAAAAAAATAAAAACACAGGGAAAGTACAGTGATATAACAAGGTACACATATATAACAATAACATGGCTATTTACTAGGAGTAAATACGAATCGATAATTTAGGCTGTGTTTATATTGGTAAGGGTCATCTTGTGGTATGTTTCAAGTTTGCTACCCTGGTGCTCACTCGATTGGGGAGCTTCAATTAAACCCCACCTATTTCTCCGCCCCTCAATTGTGATTGGACAAGGGTCTGTCTGCTCATATCTCTCCATACAGAATAAACCTCGGAAGGCAACGCTTGGTATTCTGGGTAGTGTAGTCCTTTGTTGTAAAAAATTACTTACAATCTGATAGAAATGCTGTGAAAAGAACTACTACTTCCAGTGTAGTACAACTAGGGGCTGAACATGTGCATGTGCTTTAGTTTAAAATGTTATTCCCAGATATCCCCGCGGAGAATTTAATTCAGTGATTCAACGATGACTGAGGGAACGTAAGTATACAATGTATATGTAATAAAATATGTTCGTTGAAATGTGGAACTGTTGTTAGCAATTGATTAAGCACTAATTTAGCACTTATTTCCTTAATCTACGTGTTTATTTCTGCTTCAAAACGACATTAGATCGGAAAGGACATCTGTGCTCACAGTACAAGGAACATAATGTCAACAATAATTCTAAACACTTTGAATATAATTATGTATGTACCCTAAAATACGTTACGCATCATGCATACTCACCTGAATTGCATGAACACGCACGCTGTCCATTCTTGCACCTTAGATGCCTTCGTCGGAGGGGAGGACCTTGCAAGACAGAGCCGGCGACAGACCTAACCCGCTGGAGGCTGAGTAACGTCGAAGGCAGGCAGACATGGCGCTTTGTAGAGGACAGTGACGCTTCAGACAGGGAGCAGAACATGCTGGAAGCCCATTCATTGGGTTTGGATACGGTAAGCAAGTTGATCCATGTCCATTCTCCATCAGTCATTAGCTTATAACATCTCTCCTGAAGGAGACGATTTACCTAGGCTGAAATATAAGCAGGTAAAGCCGTTATAGTCATTAACATGTCTCGCGGAAGGATACATTAAATGACATCATGGTTGGGCTTAACAAAAACAGGTTGGAACAACTCGGGGGAACTAAAGCTTTCCTCTACCGTCCTCTACTACTCCTGTCCTTAGTGTGGTGACCTTTGACCCAAGCTTTGTTTTGAAACGGATGTCCCTCTACAGAGTAAGTTTATCCCTGACTCCCCCTTGGCCCGAAATGCATTGGAGTCAGCCCTGAAGGGCATGGAGTTCTACAGCCATCTCCAGGCAGAGGATGGACACTGGGCGGGAGACTACGGGGGACCCCTGTTCCTGCTACCAGGTACGCACCATTGTGCAATGCATCTGTGTGTTTGTCTTGTGTTGTAAGGGTTAGTGTCTTCATCACATCCAGTGTCAACTTTCCATATGTATTGTAACCTGTCATCCCACTGTCATTCAGGTTTATTGTGATCATGTCCTTGAAATAAGTGAACAAAGTCACACAGCATGAATGTCATGCTTTGTATATCAATTGTTTAGTTATAGGATAATAACATGGTGATGAAAACGATACGAATTCTCAACAAATATAATGCACTTAAACAGCGTGCAGTAAATCTGAGGCGACATCCACTCTCTGTGTGCCTGTTGCAATTTAGCTCTTCTGATCACTTGCCACGTAGCCCAGATACCTCTCCCTGAGGCCTGGAAGAAGGAGATGGTGAGATACCTGCGTTCTGTCCAGCTAGCTGATGGCGGCTGGGGCCTGTGAGTGTTCTCACCACTGCTGTCTTTCACTAATAATGCCAAGTTTGGGGAATAAGATTGCCCACGCACATTGTTTGTATGTTTCCGTAGTTAATTAGCAAAATTTTGAGGCTTGTATTATATCCAAGACAACGTTTTAAATGCTGTTGTTGTTCTTTTTGGTAATTTCCTGTCAAAGACACATTGAGGACAAGTCCACTGTGTTTGGCACGGCCCTCAGCTACATCACCCTCAGGATTCTGGGAGTCGGGCCTGATGACAAGGATATGATACAGGCCAGGAACAACCTGCACAGCAAAGGTGTGATTTAACGGTTCTGTTTTTTAAAAAACTTTCGTGGTCAGCATAACCTTTTACTCCATATGTTACTGGAACCATAGGCAAGGTTCTGTGGTACTTCGTCCTTCAAGGAATATGCTGGAAAGCATCACCGGTTAATACTTTCAACCTAAAATAAGGGATCGGATTTAACATTGTTGAATCTGGTCGTGTCTGTGATAACTGTCCGTGTGTCTTTCTGTTGAACAGGTGGTGCTGTTGGCATCCCCTCCTGGGGTAAATTCTGGTTGGCCATCCTCAATGTGTACAGCTGGGAAGGAATGAACACCCTCCTTCCAGAAATGTGGTATGCGTGATGTCTTCATACGAATCTGATCAATTTTGTTTGCCTTTATTCAGAACCATAGGCTGTATAAAGGCCGAAATTGCTTATATGTTCCAAATTGGATGGATAACTCACTGTAGACTTGTTGAATTTTAACTTTAATAATTCCCTCCAGCAGTAATTTTTTAGCATCTTCTATTCCTTGGTTCATATTGGTCCTCTATTCAGGCTTTTCCCTACCTGGTTCCCGGCCCATCCCTCCACTCTCTGGTGCCACTGTCGCCAGGTCTACCTCCCGATGAGCTATTGCTATGCGGTCAGGCTGGCTGCCAAGGTGGACCCCCTGGTGCTCAGTCTTAGACAGGTGCAGTAATTACATCACCCCACAACAAGTTAATTCTGTGTCAGATGTTAAACAAAATCAACTCTATGAACAATGGCTAGTTTTAACAATTTCAACGGAAGATATTACAAAATCACTTTTACTCAAAGAAAAGTGTAGATGTAAAGAAAGTTTTATAACAGAATGACGGTAAGGTCTCCCTCACCTTTTATAAAGAGGTGTACTGTACCGTACTCTTACCTGCAAAGGCAAATGGCTTCAAAAGCATATTTTTGCTCTCCAGCTCAGTAAGGTGCAAGTAGAAAGCCTTGCTTGTATTATCTTATTTTGGGATATTTTTGTTATACAAACACAGGTGGTTTTGCTATTCTGACGTAACCTGGCAATGTATTTTCTATGGTATCTGATTAACCAAACATAATAACACAGAAAATGTGATGCCTACACCCATGTTTTGAGGATTACACTTGTGCCATATACAACACAAACACTTATTAAATTGTTAAAATGTTGGATTGCCATGGAAAGCCACTGGAAGGTATTCCCTGAAATCACAATAAAATACTGTCCATTCATTCAAGCTCAGTTTAAGGTTAATGCAAAATCAAAAATGTTTTATACTGCTTTATCATCCATTAACACCAAGTTGAGGTATAACAAGCAGGATTCTCTACTTGACAGAGATTTGGACCCCATACACACGCTAACTTTTATTTTCATAGAATTCAAATTGGCTTTGGTTGTATACATGGTGACACTGAAAAGATTCAGAGTTTCAAATATATACTAGTTAGGATTGCTAAAATTATAGAGACATTTTTTGAAAACGCAATTATTGGCAAACCAAGAGTTTGATGGCCCATATTTCCAGGAAATGCCTCAACATATCCATGATTTTGGGTTTGGGATTTCAGTGTAAGAAGTTAAAATGTCTTGATCAGCTGGTTGTTAATTTACATTTGGAATTGTTGACATACTATATTTCAAACCAAGACTTCCAAATGTCTTACTCCCTAGCATGGGACAAGCTTGTGTTCGTAGGACTCGGTTTTGAAACTGAAATGTACTTTATAACCAAAAAATACCACTAGAGGGCCTAAGAGTCTTATTTTATGTAATGTTTTCATGTTTTGAATGTTGAAGGAACTCTCAAGCATTTTTTTCACCATACGGGAAAGCCACCAAACCTTCAGTTTTTCGATCTTTCTTACAATTATCTGATTATTTGTGTAGCAATATTGTGTTCAGAACATGTTTTGAATCAGATTGTGCTGTGTTTATTCAGGGGGTAACTAGATCCCTGGCTGTGCCATGAGGTGTGTGCTTCCAACCGGAATGTTCTGCAGATGGAACATCAAGGCGCACTCCAAACATGTTGAAACAGTGCCAGCGTGCAGTAACTGAAATTTAAGATAGTTGAGCCAGGATAATGAAATAAGATAAAACGGCCAGTACAAAGCCTGATTTCAGTCTATCTTCAGCTTTGACCAAATGTGTAGCTGCTGTTTGCAGTTGTATGGCAGAATAGCTGTGACAATAATCCTGATAGACTACGTTGAAACAATGTGTTCTTTTAGAGCCCAGGCTGGTTTGGTCAGATTGATTTAAAAACAGTTGTTTTAACAATGATGGTTATGCATATAATTGGCATGCCTCCAAGGACACTTCACCTACATTCCACACCCTCACTGCAGAAACATTTTCGAATGAAATCGTGTGTGTACGCCCCTTCATGAGCAGTAAACAAGTCATAGATGAACCAGAAAAGTGACATACTGAATCTTTTTTCCATTAGGCAGGTCAAATCCTCAATCATGAGATCATGAAAGTCTATTTTCCCTTCACTTTCTTCACATTTTGTTGTTATAGACAGAATTTCTAGTTGATTAC
Organism: Esox masquinongy; assembly: GCA_016801175.1. NCBI lineage: Eukaryota > Metazoa > Chordata > Actinopteri > Esociformes > Esocidae > Esox > Esox masquinongy. Next base: position 6,344 of record JACXGI010006640.1, read on the forward strand.
ATTTATTTTTTTCTATCAGTCTTAACACAATACCCTATCATGATGAAGCGAAAATGTGTTTGCAGAAATTTGTACCAGTTTATTGTAAATGAAATTATGAAATATCCCATCTACATACAACATTCATACCCTTTGCCATAACACCCAAAAAATGAACTCCGATTCATCCCACTTTGAAGGGTCCTGCCAGAAGCACAGCATCTGCAGCACTCCATCGGTCAGGCTTTTATGGTAGAATGGCTAGGTGGAAGCCACTCCTGCGTAAAATGCAAATGATATGCTGCCTGAAGGACCCTGAGAGCATGAGGAAAAGGATTCTCTGGTCTGACGAGACTAATGAAACTATTTGGCTTGAATGCCAATCGCGGAAACAATGTTTTTTCTCATCACCTGGCTAATATGATCCCTCCCTCAAACTCAGCAATGACGACAACAACTGAGTCAGAGTCAAATGTCGTTGAGTGGCCAAGCCAAAGCCCAGACATGAATCCAATTGAACATCTTTGGGGAGACCTGAAGATCTCAGCGAATGAGAATAGCTGCAAGGACAAATGGGAGAAATTGCCCAAATCTAGGTGTGCAAAACTGGTACCGGCATACCCACGAAGACTCAAAGCTGTCATCGCTGCTAAAAGCGCTTCTACAAAGTACTGAATATTAAGTGTCTGAATACTTATCAGCATAACATTTTTAAATGTTTTATTTTCAGTGTATTGGCACACAAGTGTTTTTGCTTTGTCGTAATGGAGTATTGTGTTTAAATTGATTAGAAATGAAGAATATAACTCATCAAAATGTAAAGAAAGTGACGGGAACTGAATACATTTTGAAGGCGCTGTATGAAGCATCTGAGCAGGGGAACGCGACCTGTCTTTTCAACCAGCATCAGAACTTTTTTGTTTATTATCATTCATGTTGTACACAATATGTTTCATCAGCTGTTGAATGGTATTGTTTGGACTTTAAAGGACACAAACTATCAGGACAGGTTTAAGCAAAGTGTATTGCCATTGTTAAAATACCAAGGAAGACCACAGTAGATGCTGTCAACTTCACCAAGCTGTTTGCCTAGAGATGTTTGTAGAAGATAATTGAACCAGGATGTTTTGTCACAAGATAAAACTGATACTACAAAGCTACTACTCCAGCCCCCCAAAAATATCAACCTATCAGGAGATTTGTGTTTCATGGAAATAAGGCATCAGATCTTTTAAGGAAACTTACAGAGAACTTGCTAACAGAGAAGTTGGGTGTAATACCGAACTGAGTATATTTTTTTGTCTTCAAAATAATGAAGTTGTTGTCTTCACTGTATGTCAGATTTTTTTTGTGTCTTGGTCTTATTTTTACACATACCCGAAATTTGATATTTTTGTATTTTGGTGTTGCTATTTGTAGAGAATGAGTAGGAACAGGTAAAACAAAACGAACACAAAGTTGACATGCAATTGCATACAATAATCTACTTGCCATACTGGTGAGATGTAAATGTAGATACTCTATTAAAACCTAGGATCTAGGTCAATATAATTAAAATTCCTGTCAATTCCACAAGTGCATAATCTGTCCAATTCCAGTTCTCTTTAATGAAGAAACATTTTAATTTGACAGGAGTTTGGTTTACCTTTTTATACAATTGAGCAGCACAGATCCATAATCAGCTAGGATGAGATGAAGCTGCGAAAGAATACATGGGCCGGAGTTGAAACGGTTTGTGAATGTTTTTTTTTTTCTTGTTTCTACAGGAGTTGTATGTCCAGGACTATGCCACCATCAACTGGCCGGCTCAGAGGAACAACGTGGCGGCCTGCGACATGTACACACCACACAGCACACTGCTGACCGTGGCCTACAGTGAGTTGCATATTCAACCAACTGCCACAGCCGCTCTGACATAACATTGGATGAGATGCCACTTATTCATTACGAGGGCTCATTTGAATGCTCTGCTCTTCTGCCAGTGGTCATGAACATGTATGAGGCCCACCACAGCAGTGCTCTGCGAGGAAGAACGCTGAAGGAGCTGTACGACCACATACAGGCTGACGACCGCTTCACCAAGTGCATCAGCATCGGGCCAGTAAGGAATCATATATACCTAGAGTCACAGACCATGTTCTGGTTTTACCAGTTGATAGGGATTTACAGATCTTTACGCTTAATGTACGTAATTTTACTATGTAAGCATTTAAACTGGTACAGAATTGTGTGTGAATGTTAAACCTTGGTTTACCCCCTCGTATTACACTTCAGATTTCCAAAACCATCAACATGCTGGTGCGCTGGCACGTGGACGGACCTTTCTCCGCTGTTTTCCAGGAGCACGTGTCCAGAATCCCAGACTACCTATGGTTGGTTAGTCAGTTGATCGCTCAGTCAGTTAAGAAGTAATGTGGTGTCAAGCTACATTTGAAGAAAATCAGTGAGTGTTTATTTTTTGTTCTCCATTCCTCGGTTTGCCATAGGTTGGGATTGGATGGTATGAAAATGCAGGTATGTTGGGTGTTGGCTGGCAATGATAAAGATCATGAAAAGAATCATTGCATTACATGCCGGTTTCTTGGACCTAATTCTAGACTTAAAACCACTTTCAGAGCTTATCCAAGGACCTGGCTTAATCTGTGTCCTCAAACCGGTTCTTAATGTCGGCCGTGTTTTTCTGATTGTGTTTCTACAGGGGACCAATGGATCCCAACTATGGGACACAGCTTTCGCAGTACAGGCCTTCTTAGAGGTGTGATATTCATTTTACTAAGTCTATAAAGGTTTAGTCAACAAAGTCTCACCTTAATTGTTCATCATGCTTTACATTTTGCTTAAATTGCTTTTCATGAAAGTTCTCATAACAGGAAAGATCACAGACCAATTTAAGAGGTTAACGTGGTTAATATTGTAATAGTTTTGTGTTCTTTCCAATTGGGGTCCTTCAGGCAGGGGCTCAGGACAACCCCATGTTAGAAGAGTGCCTCAAACATGCTCACAAATTCCTCGCTGTTACACAGGTGAGACATCGGTGTTTTCTTTTTCTGTAAAAGTTCAAAGTTCATTCTAAATCTTTTGTCCTCCCTCCTTCGTGACCTGGAAACCAGTAAGTGATTGATGTAATTTAATCTTGAGTTTGAATTAAGCTTAAGTCAATTGTAAGATTGTTTAGTGTATTGGTTACCTACCTGACAAAACACAGTGGGAGATTCACATTTGGAGAAGACCATTCTTGGTCCAGTGGTCTGAGCTACCACCTCTGCAAAAAATCTAAAAAGATAATAGTAATAATTAGATTAGTAGAAGACAAAGGAGTTTGCAAAAAACCAATTGACAAAAGGCACTAATCACTGATTGTAAACATCGTTGGTTACTTTCTCAAAACACTTAGTTTTAACTTTTTGTTCACTAGACTAAAACAACACCTTTTGTCTGTCTATGGATTCTAAATGATGCCTGACCAATTTCCCCCATCCATCAGATACCTGACAACCCCCCTGACTACCAGAAATACTACAGACAGATGAACAAGGTGAACTAGTCCAGTAATCAGAGGAAGTATCTTTGGTGTTATGATTTCAACCTGTGTGTGTGTGCGTGCATGCGTTGCCCGTTGCCCTTGCATTAATACTTTTGTCTGTGCTTGTATAATAATCAGGGAGGGTTCCCCTTCAGCACGCGGGACTGTGGCTGGATCGTGGCAGACTGCACGGCTGAAGGCCTGAAGTCACTGATGCTTCTACAGGAACACTGTCCCTTCATTAGTCAGCACATCCCCTCCGAGAGCCTGTGTGACGCTGTCAATGTGGTCAGTGGCATTACTGATTAACTGCCTTCTACTAGACTCAGGGTTAGAATGTCATGCATATCTGTAACTTTTAACTGTTTTCATCATGAGGTATTTTGGTGTTAAGAGAATATTGCTGGCTCTGAGTTCATGTTGACATACCACTATACCCCAAACAAACAAAATCAGTTGTTACTTAACTGTGTCTTACAGTTGTTGAGCATGAGAAACAGGGATGGCGGCTTCGCCACCTACGAGACCAAGCGCGGAGGCAGACTTTTGGAGCTGCTAAACCCCTCAGAAGTGTTTGGTCAGTCTTTTACCTTTGATTCCCTGCCACATTCCCTTCCCTCATCCCATAGTGCTCACATCTAGATAACATTGTGCAATGTTACAATGAGTACAAGCTGTACATTAATGTACAGGGGTTTGGGCTTTTCACCCTGATTCTCTTAGGTGACATAATGATAGACTACACCTATGTAGAGTGCACCTCAGCAGTAATGCAGGCTCTGAGACACTTCCAGCAGTTGTATCCTGAACACCGGTCAGCAGAGATCAGGTAAACGCACACAAATTACACATACAAACAGGCTAGACCTCTAACTTGGAACCCTCACCCAAATTATTGCCTCAGAGCGATTTATTTCCTGACTATTTTCCCCCAGGTCTACTCTGAAAGAAGGATTGGAGTACTGCCGGAGGGTACAGAGGCCTGATGGATCATGGGAAGGGTAAGCTTTCGGTCTAACTTAGGTCTATACATTACGTACAAAGTTAGGAGACGAACAACTTATCACATTAGCATATCCCAGTATTTAGCTAAATTCCTGGAACCCTAAATGCACCTAAAAATACCCCCCCCACCTTCCCTTTATTTATAAGGGTGAGCGGTTAGCATGTTTTGGCGTCATCTTGTAGGTGGTTGTGCCTAGGCAAATAAGCCAAAGGTGTGTTTCTAAGACAATTTTTGACAAGGGATTCCACCTCAGTGTATCCATTGTTCCTGTTGCACTCACAGAGAAAACCTGCCTGAAACAAAAAGAGAGAGAGACACATGTGCAAAACTTTGTATCACGTGAGAACTGTAGTGACGTCGTTACCCATCCCAGGCCCTGAGAGCTGGTCCAGCCTGTTTGGAGATGCTATCACACCCCACACACAAGTTGTACAAATGCAAGCTAGTTAGGTTATTGCTCATAATTCAATACAAGCAAGCAAGCAAGTTTATTTATATAGCACAATTCATACATAGAAGCAATTCAAAGTGCTTTACAGTGTTTAAGGCACAATTAGGGCATTGAAATTATTTACACAGTACAAACTTGTATTCCAATTGGGTACCATGTCCACAATGCCTTCACCCTTCAGAAGCAAAGTGTTTAATATTTTAGAAAAAACAATGGTCAACTCGCTTTAGTCAGTTGTGGACTTTTTGGTAGTTTGGATTATGGATCCCCATTAGCCACAGCCAACATAGCGGCTACTCTTCTTGGCGTATGATGAATAATCAAAACCTAGCTCAAACCTTCTGACGTGAGACCACGTAAGTTCATCAGAGTAAGTTCAGCTTCTAAATGAAAAATGTGCAGTGACATCTTTTATTTTAGCTTACAGGAAGGGATACAAGTAGACTGTTAAATTATTGAGGAAGAATGGTGAACAAAGACTCTTTGTCATGTATTATTTTTCACTACATATGAAGTTCCCTGCCAGTAACTATATTATTTGAATTTAATTTGAATTGAAAGACTGTTGGCACTCTGCCTGTGATTTTAATGCCTTATAGCAAGGATATTCAAATAATACCCCACAAGGTCACAACTACTGCTGGGTTTATATTCTACATGATTATTAATTACACCTGAAATGTTTACATTTACGTCTTAGTTATTGAGTAAATGCTATTTTGCTTGGCTACCCAAACTTTCTTCTCAGTGAGGAGTCTGGATCTGAATACCTCCAAGATGATTCTAGATAGCCAATTCCAATGGATTTCATCTGATTAGTCCCAGAAACAGATGTGTTGATACTCTGACTGGTTAAACATTATCCAGTGGCTGATGACAACACCACTCATTTTCATGGTCACCTAAACAGATGGAAAAAAATAATATATGGACACCCCTACTAATTATTGAGTTCAGGTGTTTCAGCCACACCCATTGCTCACAGGTGCATAAAATCCAGCACATAGCCATGAAATCTCTCCATGAAATTGACAAATATTGTGGCAGTACAATGAGTGATACTGAAGAGCTCAGTGAGTTTAAACATGGCACTGTCATAGGATGCCACCTTTGCCAGAAGTCAGTTTGTGAAGTTTCTGTCCTACTAGATCTGCCCCGGTCAACTGTAAGTGCTATAATTGTGAAGTGGAAGCGTCTAGGTGCAACAAGAGCCTGGTCTTGGGCAGTGTTTCAGTGTTTGGGCTTGGTCTCTTAGTTCCAGTGAAGGGTCATCTTGATGCTTAAAATACACGCTAAAAATACATTCTAGACAATTGGGTGCCTCCAGATATGTGGCAACAGTTTGGGGGAATGCCCCTTCCTGTTCCAGCATGACTGTGCCCCTGTGCACAAAGCAATATAGACATGATGTGACGGGGCTGGTGTGGAGGAACTCGAGTGGCCTGCACAGAGCCCTGACCTCAACCCCACTGAACATCTTTGGGATGAATCGGAACAGCGATTGCGAGCCAGGCCTTCTCGACCGACATCAGTGCCTGAGTAATGTCACATTGTGTAATGTGTCCATTCTTGTTGTGGTGTGTCCTGCCCAGGTCTTGGGGTGTCTGCTTCACCTATGGGGTCTGGTTTGGCTTGGAGGCCTTTGCTTGCATGGGTCACACCTACCACAATGGGTGAGAATCCTTAGCGATGGAGGAAGACTTGTACACACAAACACTTTCAGACAGCACACATTTCTGTGGATTTTTTTCTCTCCAAATCTCTCACCTTCTATCCAGCAGTGTTGTGTGTGGGGAGGTGCAGAGGGCCTGTGACTTCCTGGTCGCCCACCAGATGGAGGACGGGGGATGGGGGGAGGATTTTGAGTCCTGCGAGCAGCGCTGCTACGTCCAGAGCGCTAACTCCCAGATTCATAACACCTGCTGGGCCGTGCTTGGCCTCATGGCTGTGAGGTATCCGTCTACTGAACTACAGCCCTGTTTCCAAAAGTTGGGATGCCATGTAAAATGTAAAGAAAAACAGAATGCAATAATGTGCAAATCATTTAAACCCTGTATTAATTAGGAAATAGTATAAAGACAACATATCAAATGTTGAAACTGAGAAATGTTACTGTTTCTTGAAAAATATATACCCACTTTGAATTTGATGCCAGCAGCACATTTCAAAAAAGCTGGGACAGAGGCAACAAGTTGGACTGGACTGGAAACCGGAAGTTTGTGTAATGCAAAAAGAAAAAATCACAACTAGTTAGGTTAATTGGCAACAGGTCAGTAACATGATTGGGTATAAAAAGAGCATCTCAGAGAGCATGAGTCTTTCAGAAGAAAAGATGGGGAGGGTTTCACCACTCTATGAAAGACTGTCCAGGCAAATAGTGCAACAATTTAAGAATAATGTTTCTCAATGTAAAATTGCAAAGAGTTTGGGGATCTCATGATCTACAGTACATAATATCATTAAAAGATTCAGAGAATCCGGAGAAATTTCTGTACACCAGGGACAAGGCCGAAAACAAATATTGGATGGCCGTGATCTTTGGGCCCTTCAGGTGGCACTGCATTAAAAACAGACACGATTCTGTAGTGGACATCACTGCATGGCTCAGGAACACTTCTGAAAATCATTGTCTGTGAACACAGTACGTCGCTGCAATCACAAATGCAAGTTAAAACTCCACCATGCAAAGAAGCCGTATATGAAAAAGATCCAGAAATGCCGCTGCCCTCCCTGGGCCCGAGCTCATTGAAGATGGACTGAGGCAAAGTGAAAACTGTCCCGTGGTCTGACTAATCAAAATTGGAAATTATTTTTGGGAATTATGGACACCGTGTCCTCTGGGCTAAAGAGGAAAGGGACAATGCAGGGACTTATTTTTCCAAAAACAACAACATTTCTCAGTTTCAACATTTGATATATGATCTTTGTACTCTTTTCAATTAAATATAGGGTTAAATGATTTGCGCATCATTGCATTCTGTTTGAATTTTACACAACGTCCCAACTTTTTTGGAAACAGTGTTGTAGTTACATACTTTGAACAACCTACGTGATGGTATTGTGCTTCTTTGTAAATTTCTTCTAAATGCATTTTATGATTTAACACCATAAAATTAAATAAAACAGAATATTGTGTTGGCAGGTATCCAGGTGCTCAGGTGATTGAGCGAGGCATACAGTTGTTGATTGAGAGGCAGCTGCCCAATGGAGACTGGCCACAGGTGAGTCCCTGCTTCGAGTGACGCTGTGTTTAATGTTTAGCTTCACCCAACCTTTGTCATTAAGTTTTCACATTGTTAAGATAAATTTATTCTAGAACGTCTGTCCTTCTGTATGAAGTTTATAGATGTGTACTTTGTCCTCAGGAGAACATCTCTGGTGTGTTCAATAAGAGCTGTGCCATCAGCTACGCTTCCTACAGAAACGTCTTCACAGTGTGGACGCTTGGACGCTTTTCCAAACTATACCCTTCCAGCCCACTGGCTGGGAAGATGAAGCTGTGATGTCGGGGGTCACTGAAAGGTCAAAGAGCCAGCAGGAGTACTTAATTTCTAAAATCTTAGCATAAAACAGAGATGAATGAGTTGGTGCTTTTGACTAGAAAGTGGTGAAATATAAATAAGTCCCTAAGTTTCTACAGTTGTGATGATAAGTTTAACTATTAAAAAAAACATGAAGCGGCCTTGACTTAAGGAAAACATGTTTAATGTTGAAAATAAACATTGTATTCCAGAGGCATTTTTAAAGGTATTGATTGCAATTTACATAGAGCAGGGTTTTTGAAGGATCAGAGTTGCATCATGTTTTATTTTGACTTCAACTCTGGGATCGCCTCAATTTGCCTGTTGCTCTAACATTCGCCTTGCCTTACATTTTGGTGGGATATTTTAAAACAAACCTTTTAGTTGCTATGTAAGGAATGTAGGTGTAATTTGAGCATCTGTCTCACTTAAATCAGTATGTAAATAGTGTTGAAATAGAAACATTTCTAAATTGCCTGCTAATAGTATTGCTGCAATTAGACCTTATTTCAAAATGCAGAATAAAGCAATTTTCTGTGCATTTAGTTGACCTTTTTCAAAGTGTGTCAAATCTACCAACCAGTACCTGTCATAAGTACATCAATACATACACAATCACTCTGCTGAATCACTGTACACAAACTGCTCACAAACTCTTCAGATAACATTCTATGGTGTTAAGCTCAAACCAGGGAGCGTCCAGGGCAGTGGCGGTACGAGGTTAAACAACATACCACTAACCTCATACAACATTATGCTGTAGTCTACTGTGTGTGGTGACCAATTCCAAGCACTTCGACTCACCCTCCTTATCTATGCCATCCTCCTGTTCATGTTGCAGACTTACTAACTACTTGACTTTATACAACAGTACACAGGTTGTGTTTGTATTTTTCCTAGGCCAGGGACAAGGACTTGCCCAAGGACTACCCACAGTTGATCTCAACTCAAGGCTAATTGGCTAGTTATTTTATATTTGTTTTATACAAAGATGCCAAAAGCAAGTCAATCAAGATGTATGGTGACAGTACTCTATTTAGCTAGAAAGCATGAAATGCATTGCCTACACATAGGGAAGCTGTGATCTCTTCTGTATTGCCACTTTTCGGCCACATGTGAAATTGAAGTAAGTTTTTCTCAGTTGCTTTGGTACATTTCTCAGATCACAATTGAAAATCTCAAAACAACTTGTACAACCTCCGCATCATCTAGTCACTTGTGCACATAAAACAAATTGCCACATTTTTTTGAACAAATTGCCAATGCTTTGGTACATTCATGCAACTGATTATGTACAATTGTCTGTTTCCTACATTATCAATTGCTTATGTGGTGTGGATCAAAATCTATTATACTGGTTCGTTTGAATAGTCTTACCCCCCAAAAACATCTAGGGATTAATTCATTGCATAAGTCATTAAATGCAAAATGGTTGAACGAGTCGTCATTATCTGTCTACCATATTTTCTATACTCAGACACATAGTTAGAGGACCCTCCTGGTTGCCATGGATGCAGCACGTCAGGACATCACAGCAGATGCCTGCACAGGCTGGATAAGACATTCCAAAAATGATTTCCGTGCTGCATTGCAAGGAACGATATCCGTTGTGATGTGGATGAGAATCTGTGGCCCGACAAACTGGGACAGCACTGTAATTCCCCATACAGTGATGCATGTACTGTTCTGCCTAAGGGGTGTTTCCTATGTTTACCTTTCTAATTTTGTATTTTTTCCCTTTGCGTTGTAAAATAGTCTTGTCTTTTTCTTTTCTGTATCGCAATGACATTGTACTGTTATTTGTTGACAGACCAGCAGTAAAACCTTAAATGTGAATCCCATCCAATCTCTTGCAAACATTATCCCGCATACAGTAATGTGTAACTTTGTACTTTTGAAATTGATGTATACCATACAGAAAAAAAAGTGCGGTCTTGTGCATTTTCAATCATTGACCTCAAAACTGTAGCCATAGTTTACATCAAAAAATACAGAGTACACTGTTATGTTGACAACATGACTAAGCATTTTGACTATCTTGTTTATGAACAATGACACAAGCACTTGTCATTCTGATGGCACTGATATGTTAATTGACATTAATACATATGAGAAATGAACTAAGGAAGTTCCAGGCTTTTGCAGGTAATACATTGTGTGGTGCTGTTTGTACAAATTGTTTCAAGAATTGCACTTACTGGTTTGCAAACATTAAGGATGATTCGAGAAATGTACCAAAGCAACTTGGAAAAACTATATATGTAGAAAAGTGAAAGGAAATTGAAGATAAATTCTTTGATATGTCTATTTTTATTTGTAAAGGTTTTGGTGGAAGCCTGGTTTGCTTCCATTAGTACATGCCACTGGTCCATGGGTTCCAAGTGTTGGGACGTCCTAACAATTTATTCTGTTTATGGTTAAGAAATTGAACGTGCAATTTTATTTTAACTGAAAGAATATCAAGAAATATTGGTAAATATTTGGTCAAACAGAGAAATATGGTTCAATCTGACATTTACACAGGATTTTACTTCATCTTATGATGCTAGTGATAGACAAGATATTAGAGACATAATACAACAAATCTATACTAAGTTGACATTGTACTATATATACAATGGGTTGTGAGCACATAAGACAATGGAATATGAATGGGGAGTAGATGAGTACATGTATTAACAGCTGATATACACATTTACAGTTCCAGTATAAGCAATTCTATCTAAATTCTGGGAGATAACAGCTTGGATGTGGATGATGGGGTTAGTATAGGTTTTTGAGTCTGTGAGAAACATGGCTGTTGGCTGAGGGGCACAACATGAGGAAAGAAACTTTTCAGTGTTCCACCCAAGCCCTATGTACACACATTCAAACACACACGCATATACTATTCTGATGAGATTCAGGGACTGTTATGCTACTAGGAACATGGTACTCTGAAATGTCCAACCTTGTACTTTTAAGAAATGGGATTTTGATAACCCAGTCCCAGAAGAAGAATGATAGTTAAGAATGTAAAATGGTGAATTTACTTCATTGACTGCAAACAATCCACTTCAATGGCCTTCAAACTGATGATTACTAGTTGGGTAAACTCTACAACACTGTTTTTGATGTCACATAGTATTAAAATAATTGTTTTACGTTAAGTGTTTTCATGCCTTATAAATTCTGGTGAACCAAATCTGGGGAACCAAAGTCTCTTAACATTGATATAGATATTTCTTTCAGGTTTGTCTGAGTCATTAGAAAGTGGTATCCCTTGATTTCCTGTTTAACTGGG
>JACXGI010006640.1:18206-41198 GCA_016801175.1 Esox masquinongy
CAAAAAGTGAAACTTGGATATTATATTCATTCATTACACACAGACTGATATATTTCAAATGTTTATTTCATTTAATTGTGATGATTAAAACTGACAACTAATGAAAATCCCAAATTCAGTATCTCCGAAAATTAGAATATTACTTAAGATCAATACAAAAAAAGGATTTTTAGAAATGTTGGCCAACTGAAAAGTATGAGCATGTACAGCACTCAATACTTAGTTGGGGCTCCTTTTGCCTGAATTACTGCAGCAATGCGGCGTGGCATGGAGTCGATCAGTCTGTGGCACTGCTCAGGTGTTATGAGAGCCCAGGTTGGTCTGATAATGGCCTTCAGCTCTTCTGCATTGTTGGGTCTGGCGTATCGCATCTTCCTCTTCACAATACCCCATAGATTTTCTATAGGGTTAAGGTCAGGCGAGTTTGCTGGCCAATTAAGAACAGGGATACCATGGTCTTTAAACCAGGTACTGGTAGCTTTGGTACTGTGTGCAGGTGCCAAGTCCTGTTGGAAAATGAAATCTGCATCTCCATAAAGTTGGTCAGCAGCAGGAAGCATGAAGTGCTCTAAAACTTCCTGGTAGACGGCTGCGTTGACCTTGGACCTCAGAAAACACACTGGACCAACACCAGCAGATGACATGGCACCCCAAACCATCACTGACTGTGGAAACTTTACACTGGACTTCAAGCAACGTGGATTCTGTGTCTCTCCTCTCTTCCTCCAGACTCTGGGACCTTGATTTCCAAAGGAAATGCAAAATTTACTTTCATCAGAGAACGTAACTTTGGACCACTCAGCAGCAGTCCAGTCCTTTTTGTCTTTAGCCCAGGCGAGATGCTTCTGACGCTGTCTCGCCTGGGCTAAAAATTTTGAAATAAATCAAATTTTTGATGATATTCTAATTATATGACCAGCACCTGTATATATCAGGTGAGTAATTCTGGAAGGGTGTGTGTTTTTGAGTGAGAGAATGTTTTTCTCTTCAGAGTCAGTCTAATTGAGTGAGTGCATAGTGAGTGTGTGTGTGAATGGGGCTTTAAGGTGCAGTAGAGAACAGGGCAGATGAGCAGTTCCCTTTCAGCGCTCACTGTGTGCACACCTGAACTCTCAATTCATGCCTTTCAAGGCCAATGAGGGCTCCAGCCTGTCTCAAATCTTTGCCTTCCATGTGATATAACAGCTCAGCACTGATCCTCCTCTCTTCATATTACTTAACAGAAGGTCACATGCTTTTCTGAAGAACAGGTTTTTCTACTTTTATAATCAGTGTTTTGCTGACAGTGTACTTAGCCTGCCAAACAGTATCCCTGAAACGGTATCTGTGTACATTTCATGTAAGCTCACAGGACAAGTGACTGCGTCAGGCATTAAAATACTTACCTCTTACAATACTCAGGTTTGGCTCAAAATACTTGCCATAATCCCTTATCTACCCTGAATATTACTACTGTGTTATTTATTTATTTTTATTTAACTTTTATTCAGGTAAATCATGCTGACACCAAGGTCTCTTTTACTAAAAGATACATACAGTGCCGATCAAAGTTTTGGGCACACCAATTCAAGTGAACATGCATTATAGTCAATAATATCAATCCATATTTAATCTTTGTGATGAGCTAAAAATAATATCTAATTTAGCTTAATTAACAACAAGTCAATGTATTCCTTTGTACATGATAAAAGAAGTCCCTTCAGGGACTTCCACTAAGCATTGTGATTAAGAGGCTTGACACGTTTGATCCCCTAACCAGTTCCTGTAGAACACCACACTTCCTGACATTCACCAAAGCAGCACACATGTAAAATTGTTACTTCACAAACTGAAGAGGAAATGGCCCACCAAGGATATGGAATGCCCGCTTGAACACACTAATCACCTGGTCTTTAACAACATCAATATCTATAGAATCATCCATTTTCTTCATGAACATGTCTTGCAACACTATGTGTTGTAGTAGGGCTTTACAGCTATCAGGTTGTGAAAAGGATATTGAATCTACATATTCTTGATACTGTGTGTCTGAGTGTTACGGACAGTTTTGTCCTAGACCAGGGGTATTCAAATTTATACCCTACGAGGTCCAGAGCCTGCTGGTTTTCTGTTCTACCATATCATTAATTTCACCCACCTTGTGTTCTAAAATAAGTCCCTTATTAGGGGGTTGCAATGGAAAAGTTGAGTTTGAGGGTCCTAGACATTTTTTGGGTAACCTATTGGTATTCATCAATACTTCAATATGTCCAAAATAAATGTACCAATATGAATGTGAAAACTGTAATTGATTCTCTGGGAGTTGTTTCCTGTCACGGGTGAGTGCTGGGGTGCAGGGCCGTCATTGACGTTATTACGATCAGTGGGCCCTACCACACATGGGCCCTGTGAATCATACACAGCTTCCCCCACATTAGCTACGGCCCTGCTGGGGTGCGCATATTGGCACCAATCAGACCAAAGTCGTTGTGAAACCCAGACCTGGCAAGATCTGAAACAAATGGATGAGAGTTATCCATCTTTTTGCAAATTGAGTACGGTTGATGTCATGAAACTTAACGAAAAAAGTCTGATGCGAAGAAGAGTCCACAGAGATTATGCAGATGGCTTTGTAGACAAGAAACATGTTTTTGTTGTATCCCTGGATGCAAATAACTTTACAGTCAGCCACAAGATACCACCGCAACTAAACGTAAATTAATGTACTTTTGGTTTTGGGATGATCTAACCGCAAATCAGTTTGTTTTTTACATATTATTGTGTGCTAAACTACACTACTTCTTTGCATTAAATCCTGCACACGTCTAACCTCTATGACTATACATCGTTGATGACGTGTTTGCCGAAGTGGGGTAGTGATGGCGTACCGAGTCTTTTTGGTGAGCCGGCTCATCTGTCTCCGTTCACCAGAAAGAATCGGCCTGTTTGTCTACGGTACGGCACTTCATTCTAAATGCCTCAAAATAACCCCCAAACAATGAGAGAGGTACAAAACTCGAATTAAAACATTAAGCTAGAATTATGTTTGAGCTTTGAATGCACGTTCAAATAGGTTACATCTTACCTGTCCTAATTATTAGACCTGTTTTTTTGTTTACTCTACCCCACTGGGAAAATGCACGTGGAACACGTGCAAATATGCGCTCTCCCCACTATTTTAATAATAATTAAATTTTATTTAGTGATTTCTACCGTGAAGATATATAATCTTTATTGAATAACCTGCAAATAATCGTTGTTTTAGCTTAAAAAATAAGAAGCCAAATGAACGACTCCTTCCACCAGTGCGATTCGATTCTTAATGTTCACCAAAAAGAGTTTGCAAACGAACCATCATTATGGATGTAGACCAGGTGTGTCCCTCGCCCTCCCTAAAACAGCACTCCCTAAAAGAGAGTAAGGGAAGCAATTCAGACATAACTCTGCCTGTAACTACTGTATAGTAAGTGCACTGTTTATACTGTAAATATGCCTTAGTTTGATTTCAATGGTTGTGTTCGTATAGCCATATATTACTTGCATTGTTAATAGTGTACATTTTTAAGCATGGGGAATACGTTTTAATATATTTAGTAGTTAGGGGATAAATAGTGTTGGCTACTGAAGGGCTATGCTTTAAAATAAGGGACGTTTGATCTAGTTGAAAACGCTGAACACTTTTGAAAGAGAATCGTCTTTTCACATTCACGTTTGACAACTGCTGCTTATAAGGTAAACTGACGCGGTTTATTCTACCACAGTAAACACTATTGCCTTATTTGTAAAAGAGTTTCTGTATAGTTTTCGGTCATGGCCAGATTCTTAACATTATTGTAGTACTTAAAATATGGAATACTTTAAATTGCTTTAGCAAGGAACAAACGCGATAAAGATTATTGGTATCAACTGTTTTATTTGCCTTTTATTTACTGTTTGACCAGGAAAAAGATTTTCCGTTGTCTTACGCTGTGTTTACTATTATTTTCACCAATAATCTTTCCAATAACTAGTCAAAAGATCAGATTTGTCTGCCTGGGTAAAAATCGCTGAAGTTTACTTTGTGGCTGTATTAATTAGTGATTACCCGATCTGTCTAGTTGGAACAATAATCCACGTATGCCAATAGCAATTTGCTAAACCAGTCAGACTTGTTATGTGACTGACTGTTGGGTTTTGTTAGGCTATTCTGAAAATGTAGGGTTTCAAAATTTTCCTGAAGATGGACAGGGACTTGACTGGCTTAACCGAAAGGGGAAGGGGAGAAGTGTTTTGCAAGTCTGGATGTCCCCAGACAGGAGTTGTCAGAATGAAGAACTTGGGTAGCGATGTAGGGTTTAGTCATTGCCTGAAGGGGGGGCATTTCACTTGTTTCACAGTAGGCAACCTGCATGATTTTGTAGTGGAGGAAAAGTTAAACTGGAGGCCAGTAGATGAGCAGAGGAGCAAGGTTACATGGGAAAACTTGGGAAGTTTGAGCACCAAATAGGTTGTGACATTCAGGACAAGTGGTAGTGGTTTGCTGGCAAAAGCTTGAAGTCCAACCCAGATGGAGTTGCAGTTATCTAGATGTGAGTTGACAAGATGTGAGGTCATACTCTACACATTTTGGAGAACATGAACCTGCAGGAGTAAGTCATCCTATTTATGTTTCGGCAGAACGACAGTTTGTTGTCTACGGGCATGCCAGTTCTTTGCGCTCTGGGCTATGATCATGTCTATCTTTAAGGTCTTTTTAGAGAATAATTTTTTTTTTCCTTTCCAAGGTTTAATTTGGATACTTCAAGATGTGGGGTCAAAACCAAGGTAAATGTCTGTACTCCTAACTTAACTTTTTAAATTGCATGTATTACTTACAATATACATACATACAGTTTTACTACACTCCAGTCACACTGTATATAGTAGTGACCTCTGAACATTGGAACTGCAAAGCATTGCTTTTGTTCCATCATTTTGAAATCACCACACGTTGGTCTAGATACTAGGTCTAAGCTACTGCCTCTTTAAGACAATTCTACTTCTGCAGCATGGGTTCAAATCTGGACCTGGTCTTATTCATCAAAAAAAAATTGTTCACCACTTTCCTGATTTAAGAATAAAAATGCCTAAAGAAAGTATCTTATGAAATTTTTTTTATTCCACCTAATGTTTTATTATTATTCCCTCTATTTCATTATTCCCTCTATTATTCCCTCTATTATTATTCCCTCTATACTAATATACTTTCCAAATGAAATACTTATGTTTAGTATTTAGTTGCACATCACATTTGTACTGAATAACCGCCTGAAGTCTGCTACCCATTAACCCCACCAGACGCTGGGTATCTTCTCTGGTGATGCTCTGCCTAGCCTGTACTGTAGCCATCTTATGCAGTACAGTGGAAACAATTCTGTGCACAAATACATTCAAATTAAAGCTGAGACAGTTGTTTCTTCTAGTAATTGGCCTACTAGTAATTGCTGTGTGTAGAGCTTAAAGAAGAAAAAAATGGGCACTATTTACATTTTACTCTCCTTTTGCAGGAAACTTTTATCCTCCTGGCTACAATGGGAACCCAAATGCTCAACAGCCTGGGGGATATCCAGGGCCAATGGGATATCCAGGACAACAGCCAATGCCAGGAGGATACCCAGTGCCAGGGCAACAGCCAATGCCAGGGGGATACCCAGGGCCAGGGGGATATCCCCCTGGAATGATCCAGCCCCCAATGGGTCCTTCGTACCAGCCCTATCCAGTGCAGTGTACCTTGGGATGTGTTGGGCAGTGTAGCCATGTACACTATGGACACCACGGACATCATGGACACCACAGACATCATGGACTCCTCCAGGGGATTTTGAATATTGGAAGACGTAGGCACAGGCACAGGCATGGCCATTGGCATGTTGGTTGTCACAAGCAGGGGAGGCATTGTCATGGGGTAAGAAATCATATAAAACATTTTGAAGGCACTATTATTAAAAACTTGCATTAAGAAAGTAGAAAAATGAAAAGGTTTCTTATTGTGTCTCCATCATTCAGGATTCCAGCAGCTCCTGCAGCAGTGACTCTGACTAAAGCCTCGCAGTCAGAGAGACATGACATCATTCCTCTGATGAGTCCTAACAGTCCTGGTCCCCATTTTCTAAAATGTATCCATCTGGATTTTACTGCTGATAGGCTGAATGCATATTATTACAAATGTTTAGCTAAATATATAGTGCGACTAATCCCAAACTCTCATCCTTAATGTCTGTACTAAACAAAGCCATAAGCCACCTTGCTCATGTCTTTAAATGTCTGTGTAATATTTTTTGTGAAAATTAAATAATACTTTAAAAAGGATTTCACATTTTTCTTTGTAAAACAACTGTCTGATTATGTGTAGATCATTACTACAAGTCATGTTTTTATATGTCGAGTAATGTGACCATGGGCAACTGTTTTTATTTCTGTTAATGCATGAGTATACTTTCTGGTGCCAAATACTACAGTCATGTGAAAAGTAGACCCCCTGGAAAGATGTCTTTTTACATATTGGGGGGCGGGGCAACTTCAACACTTGACAGATAAAGGTAACCTAATTTAACAAATAACACAAAGATTATACTTTACAATAATTTCTTAAAATCAACAGAAATTGAATTTCATAGTGTGGAAGAAAAAATATACCTCCTTTGGCTGGAGTAACTTCATGTAGCAATTTCTTATAACAGTCTATCTGTCTCTTACATCAACTGGGAGGAATAATTGCCCACTCTTCTTCATGGTACTGCTTTAACTTTCTTGCTTGCATGGCCCGCTTCAAGACTCTCCACAGCATTTTGATAAGATGGAGATCTGGGCTTTGACTCAGTCAATCCAATTATTTTTGTGCCTTCCTGTTGTAGCTTTGCTTGTGGGGTTTTTGATCATTGTCCTGATAGGTTGCCCTACATCCAACAGTAGAACGCCTCAAAGGGCTTAACAGCAACAACTTAGACAACAACTTAGAACAACTTAGAGGAGCTGAGGACACCACGGAGTCCAGTAGCTTCTGGGAAAAAAGGAGTCTAAGCAGAGGGTAAACCCTAGTTCAGTACATCTGGAGCCTAATTACAGCATATTTCAGATGCTTTGATACTATTCACACAAGTATGTAGTAAATTTCACCACTCTTAGTACAAAAAACACAACAGATCATCAAAAAAGCCCTTTTTTCACAACTGACATTGACATCAATTTGTATGTAACCTCTGTGGGATTCAAACTCACAACCTTGTGTTGGTAGTGTGAGACAGAAAAGACTGCTTCATTGCCTATGTAAAATACAATACTGTCAGAAACAGGACATGATTGCCATCCATAGTAGTAACCACAACTGATAACTATATAACCAAATAAACCATGTGAACACTGGCAATGTCTTTCAACGTGGAGCAGGATAGACAGCAAGGCAGAGGAATAAATCAGAGAGCCCCTGAACAGGGTCAAAACTGCAAACTGAACTGTTTTGAACCATCACAGGTAGATCTTCGTTGATAAAGTAGGCTTCTACCAGGCCAAAACTCTGCAGTGTCGGTGCAATATCATTGGCCAATGAGCAACTGTCCATGTGCCTGGACAACATGGGGGAAACATATTCCTGTGTGTTGCCATATCTGAAGATGGGTGGTAGGACATAAGCCACTTCTTGGGTCTTATGGTGCTGTGACTGCACATCTTATTGAGTTCCTCAATTAAATTGTGTGTGATAGTGTTAGGTTCCACCTTTCAGGGGTGATTCAGGAATGGTTTTGAGCCAAACCCAGATTCCTGACCCTAGACCTGCCCCATCATGTCCTTTTTATTATGTATGTGGAAGGTCTATGACCGCCATCCCCATGAGCATGTCACCCTCCTACAGCTCATGGAAGCCATGTCATGACATCACTGGTGACCAATGTCACGTTTGGGAATGCAATGCCAAAATTCCCACAGTGCATGGCAACATGAAGAAGTTCATTGTGACGTGGACAAGATATCATGGCTTAATACCGAAGACAGAATTGATGCAAATTAGTGTAGTGTGTGCTAAACACTGACATTTCTTTTATTTCTTTTGTTACAATTGATTAGACAAAAAAAACATGTTGCAATAAAAGTTACTTTTTTGCCTCAATGATTGTAGAAGATTTCTTCACTGATCACACTTGATTATGGGATAGAATTTATGAAATTTATTTTATGTCAGCTGTGATGGGTAATGTACAGTTAGAGTTTTGCCTAATGTGGAAACAGTGAAATAAACTGTTACATATTACCTTTAGGACATAAAATGAGTCATTTTGAAACTGACATATATTTTTTTTGACATATATCATTTGGTTTCTAAACTTCAGATAGGCCCTGAACAGGGTCAAAATTACAAACTAAACTGCTTTGAACCATCACAAGTACATCTTTGTTGATAAAGCAGGCTTCATTGAGTTCCTCAATTAAGTTGTGTGATTATGTTAGGTTCTACCATTCAGGGGTGATTCAGGAATGGTTTTGGGCCAATCCCAGATTCCTGACCCTAGACCTGGCCCATAATGTCCTTTTCATTATGGAGATGGAAGGTCTATGACCGGCCGTCCCCATGAGCATGTCACCGTCCTACAGCTCATGGATAAGACATGTCATGACATCACTGGTGACCAATGTCACGTTTGGGTTTCCATTGCCAAAATATTTTTTCTGCAATGCATGGCAAAATTAAGAAATGAATTGTGACAAGGCCAAATACCGAAGACTGAATTGACACAAATTAGTATAGTGTGTGCTAAACATTGACATTTCTTTTATTTATTTCTGATTAACTTTTTTGCATCAATGATAGTAGACAATCACACTCTTGATTATGGAATAAAAATTATGGAAATTATTTTCTGTCAATTGTGATGGGTAATGTACATTAAGAGTTTTGCCTAAAGTTAATACAGTGAAATAAACTATAACAGATTACCTTTAGCACTTCAAAGAGTCATTTTGAAATATGTGTTTTACATTGTTTGGTCTTGGACTAAGTGATTGTTACAATGACTTAACTGAAAGAATTGCACTATGTAATGTTTTGATGACTTAATGAATGTGCTTGTTGTATTTCACTAAAATCTTTGTGGTTGAATCATTGATCTTCTGGTGACAGAACCAAATGAAAGAAAAATCGGTTGTTTTGAAGATTTAATGATTTATGAGTATGATCTGTTTGGAGTCTTGTACTGAGAGTTTTGAAACACTATTGTATTGATAATAGTACCAAAGGGACTAAAAGAACTGTAATACACTAAAGCATTGCTGGTGTGGAACAAACTGACACATATCTCAGTAGGGTGCATAGCCCCTGTCTCCACTGTGTACTGGCTCCCTTTTATGAGTGAGATTTGTCGTGTTGACAGGAGTATCTTCTACAAACTAAGCTAGGTCACTTGTTTTATAGGGGAATGGGTGCCCATGGTTGTGTCTGACTGCCCGGCACTCACACACCAGGCAGGGCTGCTGTTGGGTCTTAAGTTCCGGCAAGCCACAGAACTGTCTTATTATGTTGTTTACATTCTGGGAGTCATATCTTTCAGGAAGAAAATGCTCTGTTTTTTTCACCCACACTGACTGGATGCCGACATTTACTCTCGTAACGCAAGGTATATGAACCAAGCACAATGTTTTACAATCCTATTAACATGGGGTTCCCACATGGTGTCACAAACCATGTGGGAAACACTGATGTATGTCTGGTTTTGGAAACACTGATGTATGTCTTTGTCACATGACACAGGCTGTGTTTACACAAGCAGGCCAATTCTGACCAAACAGCTCTCAATACCGTCTGATGTGAAAACATCAGATTTTATTCAAATGCCAATATTGAAGGAAAAACCTCAGATGTCAGCTGTCTGTGTAATGCAGACATGGAGTGTAGAAAGTGGAATGTTAGAGACTTGTGCCCATCATAATTCTGTTGACCCCAAATGCCATGCTTTTATACCATATATGTATAGTACATGGACTTGAATGGGAGGAGAGTAGATGTGCAGGTGTGGCTCTTCTTTTTTCTGTGTATAAGTTAGAGTGATTCATTGGGGAAGCTATTCATACACCACACTGCCTAGATCTACGTTCTAGTAAGTCCACCGTTTGTACTTAAAAATACTTATTTTCCCATCAATATCTGTTGTTTTAAATGTAGTCCTGTTTGAATACAGGTCTCCTACTTGCATTTTGAATAGTATATATTTTGTATAGTTTTTTTGCCTGTAAATTGAATAGCCCACAGAAGAGTTATTTGATCAATAATTTGCTGCAAACTATTGTTATCTCACTCATTTGTGAAACATATGCCATATATTCCGGTGTTCATTTGTTGTCAACATCAGTAAATAGCGGTCTACAGTATATTTTAGTATTGTAGTATTTACGAGAAAAAACGGATTTCCGACTTGGAATGCCACATACTTACAGAACAGATTTATAGTGCCCAACTTTAAAGGGACGCTGTGTAGAAACTGCCTGTAATGTTTAGTATACTGAATGACTAGTAAACAATGACACGACTTGTCTCCTCATCAATTCTTCTGGTCATTTATGCTAGTATTACAGTAAACATCTCACAAATGGTCACTTTAAAATACCTAAAATTAGCAAGAAGTGTGGTTCTAGTTTCACACCAACGTCAGGATAACCTGTTTAGCGTGAACAAATATGTTGGAATCGTTTTGTTTTCTGAGGCTGTTAACTCAAAAATGAATATTGTGACCTGCTTGGTCAGTTCCATTTCCAGTAATTGGGCAAAAGATCGGATTTGGGCTGTCTGTTTAAACACAGCTTAAGTTTAAGAATTATGGCAAAATGCCACTCCAGGTCATCACGAATGTTTTTTAGCCTTCGCCAGTGCTTAATTTATCAGCGAGCAACAGGATAAATATTTAATTTTGTGAAATAGCAATGAATTATATTATTTTGGGTTACTGATATCTCTGCTTTTAATGCTCCATCCAGTGAAAATATGTAGAATATTTTATACAAATATCTCTGCGCACCGTATTTACCTGGTAACAGATGAGTTAATGATTATTTTATTTGTCAACTACTTAATTCTCTCTGCCACACCCAGTTGTTTTACCAGCCATGCAACATTAGTCCAGACTGCTGCACCCATCTGTCCAGTACACGTATTCCACATACTTGCACATAACATTTCTGTCGAGCAGTTAGACTGGTTACATGTGCCTTACTGTAGTCCAGCCCTGTGACATGCGTAGGAGAACAAACAAAACAAAACCAAAAACAATGTGTTGATTAAGAAATGTCCGTTTCAAGCTGAAAGAGGGGAGAATTCCTTCTCTGCCAAAATTCTGTTTCTATGCAGTGACAAATGTTGCTTGTCTGCCAACAGCTGTCTCTATGACTCTGACAATTCCATTTGGGGTTTTTACAAGATAACACAGCAAAATTAACAATTAATGGAAACAACAGCTATTTTGGTCTTGATTTAATGTTAAGTCTATACATAAGGTTAGCAGTGTGGTTATGATTAATTTAAAAATCAGACTTTAATAGAAATAGTAGAGGTGAGGTTTATTATTTTGTCTGTTTTAACTTTTGATGAACCCCATCTGTCCAGCCTTTTGCTAAACTAGTTAGACTGGTTAGATATGACAAAAAGAAGGTGGCAGTATGTTGATAAACGGAGTTCCCCTGCTCAGATGTTGTATGCATCAACCAATGGTGTGCCATGTGATCAACTGTGTCATTGACTCACTGTTTCTTATATCACAGTACTGTTAGTTATTACTTAAATTGCCTATCAAGGATCTCTCAGGTGTCAGCCACTTCAAAGCACTGGAACAGTTCCATACCAAGGTATATCTCTGGTACCATTTTAGCAAATAAATCCTTACGTGTTTTTTTTTTTTACATTTATTTTAGGTTTTTCAATCAGAAACTTGAAGATGTGGGGTGTCAACCAAGGTAAATGTTTACAAACCTACACTATATTTCAATTTTCTGTATCACTCCTAAAAGCATATTCTGTGTGTCACTGTAATGTACTTAATTTGGTTCATATTCTACATATCCTTGTGAAGGAAACCAGTATCCCCCTGGCTACAACGGGAACCCTACTGGGTGGGTTCAGCCAGTGGTAGGAACATACCCAGTGCCAGGGGTATATCCTGGTGTAGTTCAGCCAGCAGTAGTTCAGCCTGTGGTCTTCCAGTGCCCCATGGGATGCATTGGGCAATGTCATCATGGTCACCACGGTCACCACGGTCACCATGGACACCATGGACACCACGGACATCATGGACATCATGGTCACCATGGTTATTACTGAGGCAAGCATGGGCACAAGGAAATGAAGCACAGTCATGGTGTACACAATCTTTTGAAGTTTTGAAGGTGCTATTGTAAAAATGTTGAAAATATGTGTTGCGTTAAGAGGGTTCCTTTTGTTTTTCCGTCATCCAGAATTCAAGCAGTCCCTGCCGCAGTGACTCTGACTAAAGCCTTGCAGTCAGAGGGACATGACATCTCTCCTCTGATCAGCCCTAACAGACCTGGGCCCAGTTTTTTTTAAAGTTATTCATCTGGATTTCACTGATCATTATAATCAGATAGGATTAAGTGCATAGGAATATAATTCATAAAATGGTCTTAAATGGTGATTCCCATTGTTTTATTATATTTTTATGCATTTAATCAACTTTTGAAAGGCTTGGACTTTTCTTCTCTTTCCTCACATGCTTCATTATAACCCTAGAACCAGTTCATAATCCAAACCCCATCTTGAATGTCTGTGCTCAACCAAGCCCTGTTTTAATATCTGTGAATATTGTCTGGTGGTTTCTTTAAATTGTGTGTGGGGTTTCTTTTCAGTGGAATTATTATATAAAACTTGCAGGAAAGTTCTACTTTCTCATTGTAAGAAGGAATATTAAAATAAATAACTGTCAAATGACTGTGTAGATCATTATTATAAGACACATGGTATGTTATTGATATTTGAAGTTATGTGGCCCTGGGCAGATTTTTATATGTATTCATGAATAATAGTGATATTTAGTATTTTGTCAAATAACCTAATATAATCTAATTTGGTCCACCAAGATGCCATTTCCCTAGTACATGGCAGCTCATTCACTCTAGATACAAAAATAGAGTGTAATTAATGATTCATAGAAGTGCGAGCATTTTCTTTATTCCCTGAGAATTATTTGGCCATTGTCCAGTTTAATCCAGGCTAGCTTGATAGATTTTTTATTGTCTCAAATGTATGCTTTGAGGTCATTCTACAGCATAGGTGAAGTGATGCAACAACTATTTGGAAAGCTCTACCAGTTCACTCTGGGGTCAAAAAAAGTGACACCACACGCGGAAGTAATCTGTACTGGCAGTGAATTGCAAAATGGTCTTTACAGGGAAAACTTGGGCCAACATTACTGGCATTGACATTATGACATAAAATCTCATTAAGCAATAAGGCATCAAGGGATGTGGTATATGGCCAATATATCATGGCAAAGAGCTTTTAAGGGCCAGGTCCCCAAGGAGGGCATGGACATGATCATGGGCACGGACATCACAGGCATGAGCATGGGCACGGACATCACGGGCATTAGCATGGGCACGGACATCACGGGCATGAGCATGGGCACGGACATCACGGACATGAGCATGGGCACGGACATCACGGGCATGGCCATGGGCACGGACATCATAGCAGGCATGGTCATTGAGGCAGGTACAAGCATGGTCATTGGCATAATGGTTGTCACAAGAAAGGGAGGCAGTGTCATGGGGTAGGAGACAATACAAGATCTACAAAATCTCATAAAACCGGTTGAAGTTCTTACATGGTAATACTTCAGTTACAGTTTTTCTCAGTCGCTTTGCTACGTTTCTCAGATCACAATGTAAATTCTCAAAACTACTTGTTCAACCTCCACATCATCTTTTCACTTGTGCACATCATAAATGGAATTCTCGTTCTTTTGAAAACAAATTCCAATGCTTTGATACATTCATGCAATTGATTATGCACAATTGTCTGCTTTTTCCCTACATTATCAATTGCTTATGTCATGTTGATCAAAATATATTATACTAGTTCTCGTTTAAATAGTCTTACCCCCCCAAAACATCTAGGCATTAATTCATTGCATAAGTCATTAAATGCAAAATGGTTGAACGAGTCGTCATAATCTGTCCATCATATTTTCTATACTCAGACACATACTTTGATGACCCTCCTGGCTGCCATGGATGCAGCATGTCAGGACATCATAGTAGACTCCTGCAGAGGCTGGATAAGACACTGCAAGACATTATTTCCGTGCTGCATTGCAAGGAACGATATCCGTTGTGATGTGGATGAGAATCTGTGGCCCGACAGACCGGGACGTCAGGAGGTGTAGATAGACTGCACTGTAATTCCCCATACAGTGATGCATGTACTGTTCTGCCTAAGGTGTGTTTCCTATGTTGAACTTGCTAATTTTGTATTTTTTACCTTTTTGCTGTAAAATAGTCTTGTCTTTTTCTTTTCTGTATCTGTTTCCGTATTTTCTTGTATTGTAATTTGTCGACAGACCATCAGAAAAAGCATAAATGTGAATCCAGTCCAATCTGTTGCAATCAATATCCCACTATATATATCACACTATACAGTAGTGTGTAACTTTGTACTGTTGACATTGTTCAGCCTTGGGCATTTCCAATCAGTCATCAATACCATAGGCATAGTTCACATCAGAAAATACTTACAGAGCACACTGTTATATTGACAACATGGCTAAGCATTTTGACTATCTTGTTTGTGAACAATGACACAAGGACTTATTCTGATGGCACTGACAAATTCATTGACATTAATACATTTGAGAGATGAACCAAGAGTTTGGAGCAAGTTTCAGGCTTTTACAGGTAATCCATTGTGTGGTGCTGTTTGTACAAATTGCTTAGAGCAATGCACTTACTGGTTTGCAAATGAAGATTTGAGAAATGTACCAAAGTGACTGAGAAAAACTGTAAATTGAAAATAAATTATGTTGAATTAAAGGTGTTCTTTTCTGTTTTATCTTTGTAACAGAATTTCAGCAGTTCCTTCAGCAGTGACTCTGACTAAACCCAAGCAGTGAGAGTGACATCACAGTGCCGAAATCTTTCACTTATCAGCCCAAGATGATCTTGTTCTCCTTATTGCTTTACTGTAGCTCTGGGGCTGATCTGTAATCTACAAAAATCCCTAAACTAAATATTGTCTGATTAAAAGATGTGCATGTGGTTTCTTTTATTTTTGAAGAATAAAATGATACCAAGAGAACTTCTTATTGCTTGATATAACTGTCCAATTACTGCAAATCATATAACTGTAAACCATTCCTCCAAATGTATTTCTAGATCTACTATTACTGGAACCCTGCATTCACTTTAAGGTGAAGCATGCCTAAACAGTTCATTTGAACAGCATTTTCTCCCAAAATTAGTGGGAAAAAAGATAGTGTATAAATAAAGACAAGTGACTCAAGATATTTAACATGGAAATAAAATAAAAATTTGTTTTGAAGGATCGAGTTGGGATTCCCTCTCTCACATGAATATGCTTTCCAATGAAAGCTCATGGATCCTCAAAAATGTTCTTGTTTGACATAGCAGCTAACAATATGGGCAACTGATATCTGAATGATGTACAGATAATTTCTACTCATAAATAACATGCCATGGCCTCCTTAGGGTGATCTAGCGGTCTCAGCTGTCGTAACTTTGAGTCGAGCCCAATGTTACTTGTAACTTTGTTACTCATAACATTAACTTTGTTACTCATAACATTACTCGTAATGTTACTCTTCAATCAATCAATCAAATTTATTTATGAAGCCCTTATTACATCAGCGGTTGTCACAAAGTGCTTTTACAAAACACCCGGCCTTAAAACCCCAAGGAGCAAACAACAGTAGTGTTGAATTTCAGTGGCTAGGTCAAAACTCCCTAAGAAGGCTGAAATTTAGGAAGAAGCCTAGAGAGGACCCAGGCTCTGAGGGGTGACCAGTCCTCTTCTGGCTGTACCGGGTGAACATATTAAGAGTACAAATTGTAATAATTAATAAGTGCACGTGGGCTGAGACCAGAGTCTATTTAAACTTAGTCCAGGTCGGAAGCATGACCAGATGGACAAGGACAGGGACAACATGGGGAGGGGGAGGTGTCAGCACAGTGGCAGCTGAAATCTTAGCTTTGAATCGAGCCCAATGTTACTTTAATACCCCCTACAGGACAAACAAGTTGAGGTATGCCCTATTTGAAGTGGATGCATCTTATGGAGGTCAAAGAAGGCATGTTGGATGTTACTGTTTTTTTCAGTCGCTTTGGTACTGTTATCAATAATATGGTGCAGTGTTTCAAAACTCTTACAGTTTTTCTCAATTGCTTTGGCTCATTTTTTGAAACAATCTTAACATTCTCTGAACTAATAGTGCAATCGTCACAACTGTTTTATGGGACATCACAACCCTATTGCATGTCTGCAAAATGTAGTAACTCACCCAAAACATTTAGTTAATGCTTCAAAACCTAATTATTATGTCAATTGGCCAATGCTACCAAAATGAAAAGTTTTTTTGTCATCATGTGAGCCGTACTGGTCAAAATGTTTAGATGTTTTTTCACCATGCCAGTCAACCTTGGAAATGTTTGTTATATACAAATTTCAGTTTTGTTCTACTTTTTTGGTTGACACTGCTTACTGTACTACACAAGAATTTCAGTTTTGTCTAGTTGAATGCTACTGTGTATCACACTGAGCTTTTTAGATACCGATTTCAACAGTAGGTAAAAGTTTACAGGGAAAAGTCAATACTGTACAATACTGTAGTACACAGAAATAGGATATGCACATTTGTATGTATACAGTAAATTGTGTTACATATGAACAGAAAATTCACACTTGCATGTCAATTTCTACATATTTCTTACATATAAAGTCATGGATAGTAAGCAGAAAATTCGCCACAAAATCACATCCATGAAAAAAAACCCTGCAACAACAATGAAAAAACCTGCAGTAGTTCTGTAAAAAATAATAAATTGTACCTCTTCACAGTATGTAACACTACAAGTTCCCATCTTCTTGGTGGACATCCTGTTGATCTTGTTGTTCTGGCCAGAGATTTGTGTCAACATCACATCTGATGTTTTCCCTTGTGATGCACCAGGGGAAATTTCCTTGTGATTCTTATTTAATTACTGTGTCACCTGGCAGGTAATTTGCCAATTCAGCAGACATCACAAATATTCCATGTCATAGATATTTATGGAATATACATGCACGTCTGACAGATTTTGATAACTGAATGGATCATTTTGCATGTGATGGCTCACACAATGAAAGAATGTTTAGAAGTTTTGAAGAGTGTAATAATTTCACTGAGAATCAACTCATCAGTTTTGATCAGCAAGCCCTGTGCATGTAAGTACTGTGCAAATTGTAGACATTTGTACATACTCTTTTGCACACGTGCCAAAACACTTGCAATTTGCTTACAGCTTTTTCAGTCGCTTTGGTACTATTATCAATAGTATGGTGCAGTGTTTCAAAACTCTTAGTACAAGACTCCAAACAGACCAAACTCATAAGTCATTAAATCTTGCATTCAAAACAACTGATGTTGCTTTAATTTGATTTGCAAACATCTTTCACCACAAGATCTGTGATTCAACCACTACGTTTTTGTGAAATACAACGAGTACATTGGTTAAGTCGTCAAAATATAACATAGAGCAATTCTTTCAATTAAGTCATTGTAACAATCAATTAGTCCAAGACCAAACAATGTAAGACACGTGGTTCAAAATTATTCTTTGAAGTGCTAAAGGTACTCCGTTACAGTTTATTTCACTGTTTCCACATTAGGCAAAATTCTTACTGTACATTACCCATCACAATTAACAGCAAATAGTTTCCATAATTTCTATCCCATAATCAAAAGTGTGATCAGTGAAGACCTTCTACCATCACTGATGCAAAAAAGTAACTTTTATTGCAACATGTTTTTTTTGTCTAATCAATTGTAACAAAAGAAATAAAAGAAATGTCAGTGTTTAGCACACACTTCACTAATTTGCATCAATTCTGTCTTTGACATTAGGCCATGACATCTTGTCCACGTCACAATGAATTTCTTAATTTTGCCATGCACTGTGGGAAAAATACTTTGGAATTGCATTCCCAAAGTGACATTGGTCACCAGTGATGTCATAACATGGCTTATCCATGAGCTGTAGGAAGGTGACATACTCATGGGGTTGGCAGTCATAGACCTTCCACCTCCATAATGAAAAGGAGATTATGGGGCTTGGTCTAGGGTCAGTAATCAGAGATTGGCCCAAAACCATTCCTGAATCACCTCTGAAATGTGGAACCTAACATTATCACACACAATTTCTTTGAGGAACTCAATAAGGTTTGCAGCCATAGCATTGTAAGACCCAAGAAGTGGCTTATGTCTTACCAGCCCATCTTCAGATATGGCAACACACATTTGTTTCCCCCATGTTGTCCAGGCACATGGACAGTTGCTCATTGGCCAATGATATTTCGCCGACACTGTCCAGTTTTGGCTCAGTAGAAGCCTGCTTTCTCCTCTGCCTTGTGGTCTATCATGCTCCGTTTTGAAAGACATTTCCAGTGTTCACATGGTTTATTTGGTTATATAGTTACCAATTGGGGTTACTACTATGGATGGCAATCATGCCCTGTTTATGACAGTATTGTATTGTACCCAGGCAATGCAGTGGTCTTTTGTGGCTCACACTACCAACACGAAGGTTGTGGGTTTGAATCTCACAGAGGTTACATACAAATCTATGGTGATTCTGTACTTTTTAATCTGAGCATAGTAGACAAAACAATGTAAAATACATACAGTATCTTCATCAAATGGTTGAGTGATGATGATTTGAGAACAATGAGCATAGTGATAGTAAAAGGTATTTTAACCATAGAGAAGAAAATCTTATCAAAAGTGATGCATGAACTTTATATGAACATAATGTATTTCATTGTGAAACATGTCTTTCTAGATGTTTTTTTTTGTAATCAGTCAATGTCATATGTAATTAAGAGTTGTGAAAAAAGGGCTTTTTTGATGATCTGTTGTTTTATGTACAATTACCACAAGTATGTGGTAATATTTCACCACTCTTAGTACAAAAAACACAAACAGATCATCAGAAAAGCCATTTTTTCACAACTCTAAGTACGTCTGACATTGGCTGAGTACAAAAAAAACATACAGAAAGACCTGTTTGACATTGAAATACATTATGTTCATATAAAGTACATGCATGACTTTTGGTAAGATTTTCTTCTCTATTGTTAAAATACTTTTTACTATCACTATGCCCAATGTCCATAACTGATTATCACTCAACCATCATGGCATTTTACATTGTTTTGTCTACTATGCTCAGATTGAAAAATACAGAATCACCATCCTAAGGTCATAGATTTGTATGTAACCTCTGTGGGATTCAAACCCACAACCTTCGTGTTGGTAGTGTGAGCCACAAAAGACCACTGCATTGCCTATGTACAATACAATACTGTCATAAACAGGGCATGATTGCCATCCACAGTAGTACCAAAACTGGTAACTATATAACCAAATAAACCATGTGAACACCCGCACGGTCTATCAAAATGGAGAAAAATAGACCGCAAGGCAGAGGAAAGAAATCAGAGAGCCCCTGAACAGGGTCAAAACTACAAACTGAACTGCTTTGAACCATCACAGGTAGATCTTTGTTGATAAAGTAGGCTTCTACAGGGCCAAAATTTGACAGTGTCAATTAAATATTATTAGCCTAACCCTAACTGTCCATGTCCCTAGACAATGTAGGAGAAACATATTCCTGTGTGTTGCCATAATCTGAAGATGGGCTGGTAGGACATAAGCCACTTGGGTCTTACAATGCTGTGGCTGCAAATCTTATTGAGTTCCTCAATGAAATTGTGTGTGATAATGTTAGGTTCCACCTTTCAGAGGTGATTCAGGAATGGTTTTGGGCCAAACCCAGATTCCTGACCCTAGACCTGACCCATAATTTTCTTTTCATTATGGAGAGGGAAGGTCTATGACTGCCATCCCCATGAGCATGTCACCCTCCTACAGCTCATGAATAAGACATGTCATGACATCACTGGTGAACAATGTCATGTTTGGATTTGCCATACCAAAAAATGATTACCGCAGGGCATGAAAAATGAAGATATTCATTGTGACATGGACAAGATAACATGGCCAAATGCCGAAGACAGAATTGATGCAAATTAGTGTAGTGTGTGCTAAACATTTACAATTATTTTATTTATTTCTGATAGTATTTGTTACAATTGATTAGACAAAGAAAACATGCAGTAAAGTTACTTTTTTGCAATAATGATTGTAGAAGACATTGTCACTGATCACACTTGATTATGAGATAGAAATAACGGAAATTATTTTTTGTCAATTGTGATGGGTAATATACAGTTAGAGTTTTGCCTAATGTGGAAACAGTGAAATAAACTGTTACATATTACCTTTAGCACATAAAATGAGTCATTTTGAAACATGTATTTTACATTGTTTGGTCTTGGACTAATTGATTGTTACAGTGACTTAACTGAAATAATTCCTCTATGTTATGTTTTGATGATTTAACCAATGTACTTGTTGTATTTCACCAAAAACTTAGTTGTTGAATCACTGATCTTGTGCTGAAAACAAATGAAAGCAAAATCAATTGTTTTGAATGCAAGGTTTAATGATTTATGAGTATGATCTGTTTGGAGTTTTGAAAAACTGCATAACACTATTGATAATAGTACCAAAGCGACTGAATTTTTTTTTATCCAAACATAAAGTATACTCTACATGCTCACCTACATAGACATAGCAAATTCAGAAATAAATAATTCCACACGTCTTCAGCATAAGTTGCCAAATCAAAGTAACTAATGGAAACCTAGGTGCAGTTTTGAATTGTATTTGAATAATGAATTGTGTGTGTGGGGTTGTGTGCATGCATGACTACGTGTGTGGGTGATGGGACTACGTGTGTGGGTGATCCATCCTGTGTCTGGATGAAAAAGAATTCTCTGTCAATCATATCAACAGTAGGGTGAGATTCTACGATAACGTACATAATTGTCCTTTCAGAGCAGGTGTGAGCACATCTGACCACATTCCTGTTTTCACCTTTTCATACAACAGTTCTTAGTTTTACACCACTGATAAACAATTATGTTATTCACCTCATTTAACTCCTTCAGTTCTCCTTTTAGGAATGCCAACTATTTAAATATGTATTTTAATATTTTTTCCAATGAAATTGGTCTGGGTTGTGAGTCATTGGACAGATGGTATTGTCTTTTAACATTAACGCTGATGAAACTGTCAAATTTTTTAGATTTGTAGCTAAAAGCTGAATTGCATTATACCCATACGGAAATCTAATATATGGCCATATACATTAAAAGACTTAACATACAGCTCTGGAAAAAATTAAGAGACCACTGCACCTTTTTCTTTCCTTTCCAAAAATTTTGAAATGCAAAGTTTTGAGTGAGGAACAGATGTGTTCAATTTGCAGTGGCCTCTTAATTTTAACCCTTCTGTTCCTCACTCAGAACGTTCCTTTTCGAATTTTTGGAAAAGAAAGAAAAAGGTGCAGTTGTCTCTTAATTTTTTCTGGAGCTGTATATTGCCTTATATTACATTGCCATATGGGTACATTCTGGACATACAGCACAAACATGAAGAATACATGATGATAGTGCAAAGCTTCTTGTGGTATTGTTTAGTGAGTGATTTCTGTGTATGTGATAGATGAGATTCGGGGAGGGTGGAAGTGAGGTAAAGAATGAAGGTGTGGCCCTATGCGTCTCTAGTAAAAGAGCTATTCCTGTGGGAAGCCATTCAGACACAACTTTACCTGCAACTACATTCTAGTAAGTAGGCCTATTCTATTTCTGAACACTGCCTTATTTTGAAACTTTAATAGTATCTTTTTTATTTAATTATGCAGAAGTTGTTGATTCTGATCACCTCAGGTCTTTCATCATACACATGATTTAAACTTAAGTTTACCTTAAGAGTTTATATTCACATAAAATCACCTACAATAATTTCAAGGACTTTTCAACTCAGCCTAATAAATTGAATAGACATATTCTCATACTGCTGACAATCTAATCTTTTTTAAAAATACATTTGTTAGTGTTTACAGTATTTACATTGTAACTAAATGAAGAAAATTAAATGCAAAAAGAGATGAAATGTGTTTCCATGGAATTAAACAGTGTGCAGATACCAACCTGATCTGTTCCATACACTAGTGTTCCACATCCTCACAGATAGCATATTCCTCAACCCGTCAGACTGGTTAGATCAGCTCTGACTTACCCTGTGACACAAAACAGATGGCGATATGTTGATAACGACTACTGTGAGCACCATTTCAGCAAAGGGAAAACATAACATTTGTAAATAATAATGGATTTATTTTTTCAGGGTTTCCATCTAAAATATTGAGATGTGGGGTCAAAACCAAGGTAATTGTTTGCTCACCTGAACTATATATTTAATTGGTCAGTACGACTACTACAATTGATACTGCACTGTAATTCACTTAATTTGGTTGATATTCTACACATATCTTTGTACAGGAAACCAGTATCCCAGGAACCCCAGTGAAGGTCAACAGCCTGGGCCAGGGGGATACCCAGGACAACAGCCTGGACCTGGGGGATACCCAGGACAACAGCCTGGACCTGGGGGATACCCAGGACAACAGCATGGACCTGGGGGATACCCAGGACAACAGCCTGGACCTGGGGGATACCCAGGACAACAGCCTGGACCTGGGGGATACCCAGGACAACAGCCTGGACCTGGGGGATACCCAGGACAACAGCCTGGACCTGGGGGATACCCAGGACAACAGCCTGGACCAGGGGGGTACCAAGTTTCAGGACAACAGCCAATGCCAGGGGGA